>CABFWB010001654.1:0-34317 GCA_902151455.1 Timema bartmani
TTAATATCATAGGTTAGTATTTATGGCAAATAAAAATAAAAATTTAAAAAGTGGTACAATATAGGCAACTTTCCCCTATAGGTGGAACTGTTAAATTACCTTTAAATACTTAACAAGTTGTAAATTAAATTAATCTAAACATAAAAGGAAAATGAATAAAGTGACGATGTTGATTGCAAAGCGATACAAATATATATTTGCAATTAATGTAAGAAGTAATTACTATAAACCTTAAGTAGACCTATGAAATACCAGTGAAAGTACGAACCAAAAATGCAACACGCTATAAAATAGAAACTAATAATTCTATTTAAATTTAATATAAAGAATTTGATCCCACCTAAAACTAGTACAGATATCTTAGGGCTATATTTAATTATAATGTTTGATAAAAGAGTTGACATCATCTTTGATAAAATATGTATCATTACATCAATTTTTCTTCAAAGTTTGTACAATTTATATAATTATAAAAATGGACGCAAATCATATCAACAATATTTACGAATGAACCAAGATAATTAAAAATATTTGGTCAGCAAAGTTTATCCACTAATTAAATGATAAAACACACTTATACAATGGTGGTAGAACCGGGAAGGGGGGGATCAAGATGAGGCATTGGCCCTCTGGAAAGAATTTGCCCTTCTCCTGGAATTAATGCTCCCCCCTCCCCCCCCAACAAATATATTTAAAATTCACTAATGTTATTGAAGCTGGAAGATGGCCTTAACTTAAAATCGAAATGACTTTTACATAGATGCATTCAATTTTCAAAACTTGCTTTAGAAGAACACTTCAAATAACTTCAAGCTGCATCCAATTTTTAAATATTTTACACTCCAAATAGATTCTAGATGCATATAATTTTCAAAATAGTTCAAGTAACAACTCCAAAATGCTTCTAAAATCATAAAAATTTAATAAATCTCCAGCTTCTAGACTATAGGTATCTAATTTTGAAAAAAAAATAAGGTGAGAGTCACTTAAGTAGCTTCAAGGGGTGCCTAAATTTCAAAAATGTATAGCGTAGGGAGACTTTAAATAGCCTTTAGAATCTAGAGGAATCTTTTTTTTTAAGATTAGGACTAGTCAAAATATCTACTAGAGACGTCAAATTTTTAAAAAAATTGCTGAAGGAGGACCACTCCAAGTATCTTCTAGAAGCATCAATTTAAAAAAAAATTATGGGGAAGTCTATTCCTAATAGCTTATAAAAACTAATATAGTTTTCAAAATCTGAGGAGGAACACTACAAATAGCTTTTAAGGACATCCAAATTTTCAAAAAAATTTGGTGAAGGGGTCGGGGAGGAAGACAAGTACACAAATAAGGTTCAGTCATCATTGCACTTATACTATAGGGTGACCATACGTATTGTTTTTTTGGCTGATGTTCCGTTGTCCTACAGAACAGGTGGTAGTACACCCAGGTCATTGGTTGTAGTTTTTAACCAAGTAATTTCAAATGAAATTATTTCTGAATTTTGAGAAAGTAATATTTCGACTTGAACAAAGCTAGAGCAAGGAATATCACCTTTGCGCTTAGTTTATTTCGATAAGTTTTATTTACAAGTTATATGTGTCAAAAATTATGTACACGTGCAATTAAAATTCAAGCTTAGTATCGAATATTATGTGCCATATAAACTACCATGAAAAGGAAAGAACGTACATATATACTAATTTGTATAATAAGTCAGTTCTTAAAGGTCCTTTCCCTACCGGAATCCTACTGTGCAGTAGGATTTGTGTATCAAAAAAGACCTCTCAGAAAAGACTTCCTACCAAAATCAGTATATAGGTACGTTTTACTTTTGGTTACATACGTCTTTCAAAGATTATTCTTGATATTACTTATCATTATTATTCCTAGAATTGTTTTAATTTTAATTCTACGTATTTCTGTAAATTTGTACTAAAGTATTAGTTTGAAATTAGCAACCCAAATCCTAACTTTATTTATAATCTTTAATAAAAGTAAAAATAAAGTTAAAATTTAAAATTTAAAATATGTACGAACAGAGTTTTTCTTGAATTTTTTTCCCCCTTTAAATTTACTATGAAACTGATGTTCTTTTAGGTATTATTTGACTCTTGATGTAACTCCGTGTTACTTTGAATTAACAATTAAAATTGAGTTTTATTTAAAACATAGTTTTGTGCTTCAAACTTTTTTTTCTTTCCCTCTATTATTTTTGCTCTATCTATATTTCTCCTTTTTTTGTAACATATACATGAAATTCTTAATATATATTTTGTCCTGCTTTTTTTTTTTAATACGCTCACTATATATTTAGCCAAAATGTGGAGTTTGTGTCTTCATAATAGAAAATTATATTTTTAGCTGCTTTGCATGTGTACGTCCTAGATTTTACCATTATATTTTATAAAACCCTAGAACTTTTTTTTTTAAGATTTTTAAAATTGATTATTTTATTAAAAAAATTTTGATGGATCGACAAAGCTACATTATATTTGTTTTACAAAATAAATGTTGCAGTGTAATGCCACCCTTACTGTCCGTTCAGTACTATCCGTTGGATAAAACCACCCTTAGTACACCAGACCAGAATTCAAATCCCTACCTCCCCATCACAAGCAAACTAGACTCAATGGGCCTTACATTTCTGTTAGTCCACATGCACACCGGAAATACTGTAGCATTCAACAAATACTTTTGAAAATATTTAAAAATGGAACAATCATCAGTCATTCTACTGTTTCATTTCTCAACAGGAAACTACATTATTGTTCAATACATGACCTGTCATTTAATTTACGTGTTCTTCTTGGAAAATCCATCGTTTCGAAATAAATGTATGTAATTTTAAAATTGACTCATTAAAAATAAATTCTTTAGTTTACTGCAGGGAGGTGCAAACTTACGTACAAGAGCTAGTACTACATAAAAAATAAAAAACTTACCGGGTAAATAATTGTATTCGTTAATTTTCTTCCAAATTAATTTAAAAAAATTATCAACACACAAAATGGACTGACATTAATAAGTTTAAATACATTGAGGATGAATGCACTACAATCATAAATACCTTATTTATTGATATGTTTTTAAGTTCGTTCAAAATATTTATATGATGGATGTTAGATGATTGAAACTGTGAATGAGCTTCCAGCATTTTTTATCATCTGGGTTAAACTATGAGGAGATAATTCTCAAGAGAGAAGAAAGATGTTCTTCAGTAAGATGGTTTCTAAGATTATTTTTCATGGTTGAAAACAGTTGCTCGCATGGATATGAGGATGCAAACATTGCCATATATTTTTTGAGCATGATTCACCAAGTTTGAAAATTTTGATTTTTGTAGGCCTATAGTTTTTTTTTTAAATCCAATTTTGTTGTGTTTATGAAAAATAATGCCTGCTTCACAACTCAACACATTTTAATTATTCATCCCGCTGGCCGGATTGAACACACCGGTGGGCTGTATTGCCCATCCCTGGTCTACTCGATAGAACCAGTATGGGAGCTGGTTGAGTGTTGACACAGGCTCAGTAGTACTTTTAATAATTGACTGAGTGTAACATACAAAATTTACCTTTATTTAAGATAAATAAGATGATCCTGTCATGTTCGTTTCGAGTCGTTAACATGATTGATGTTTGGGTTAGCTCAATTTGTTTAGTTACTGCTGTGGTCAGTATAATTTAAAGAGTTTACTAATTGTTCCGTAAAATTAATCTCTATAAGAATTATGTTCATAAGGGAAACTTTATTTTTCCATAGCTGTATTCTACACAGAAAATCTATATTGATTTCTAGAAAGTAAAGATGATATAACAAAATGAAATTGCTATGAGGTTGGTTGTCACACCTGCCACATAGTAGGTTGGCACACGTGTCCACCAACGCCAGTGGTCCAGTGGTATTAAAACTAAATGTTCATAATTAATATCAGCTAAGTTTCCCCTAAATGGTTTTCCACTCTTCATCCACGCAAATACGAGTACACTTCATCTAAATTCAACCTTACCCAGCAAAGTCAAGGCCAAAAACGGAAGATGATATGTTTTATTAATTTGTCTAAGTTTACCTAAAGAATGTTAAAAGTACCTATATAATTGGCAGCTACTTGCATTGGGCACGCAGATCAGGCGTCAATCTTATTTTCCTTGGTGTACCGATTACGGGTAGGTCAGGGTTTGGATTCTTGCCGGATGTTTAAGGGATTTTTAATTTCATAGATTGTTTGATACTTTTATTTTACGAAAATGCAGGTACATTATTTATTAATTCTACCTTTCTCATTCATACTCTATTAAGATAAGTGTGTGTGAATATCCCGGACTGATAATAAGAGAAAAAGGGGGCGGGGTGGAAGAGAGAGGTACAGGTGGGGACTACAGGATAGTCCTGTATTTTTCTGTCTCGCACTATGTTCTGTCATTTTGAGAAGAAACACCAAATGACATCGTTTATCAAATACATCGAACATATTTGCAAAGGTTGTTGGATATGATCATACGACACTACCGTATTTTTGTTTTTAAGTAGCTTTTCAATTGCCAGAATAGGGCAAAATTATTATTCGTTCACCAAATATAAAAATGAAATAAATTAGGGAGTTGGACTTTGGTAATGCAATAGTAAAGTTTAGAACACAGGTTTTTTGACTGTGGGCTGTGAACCCTAGAGGGATCCCGAAAAATAATATTCTTGGGGTCACAGTAAACGTTGATAAGCGTGAATTTTTACAAAATAGCTATTAAAATTATAGTACACTATATATAACCTTTCATTCCACAATTGTTTAGTTTATTTATAGAATATAAACGTCGTCCGGAATGATTGAATTCACGAACACAATTTTAATAATCATTCATATAATTAGCTAAGTTAAACTAATGGTTTCCATTGGTTGAAAAGAGAAGTTGTTAGAAGTGTATTTATATTGACAAAAATAAGTAAGCCTACCCATTGGACTAAATAGTTATAATTATTACTTTTTATTTGTAACCGTTACCTGTTCTAATACCCTTATATTATCCTTTTCGATATGTAAAGTTTGAAAATTATCTAAATCTAACCAAAAATATTAAATATATTTTAATATATTATTTTTTTTTCTAAAAAAAATTTCTTAGCTTAATCTAGAACTGTTAAAAAACTGAGAAAACTTAGTCTATCCATTACTGCCTGCAGTAGCTCATAATTTTTTACTATGGAAATGGGATCACGAATAAAAAACGTTTTAGAAGCTATAGTCTAGAATATAATCGGGTCTACTACATTTAACGGTTGTACTTTCCCGGGTGTAGAAACCTCCCCTCCCTCCCTCCGCCATGTGTTTAAGAATGGAAAAGGAGGGAGGGAAAATTACTTCCCCTCCCAACCACACAACCTCTGGATAATTTAATGATGTCGAAATATCTCAAATTGGGAGGTTCAAACTAGTTTTGAATTATTTTTTAGCACTTCCTTACTTACTAAGAGGTGAAACAATTTGTATTTTCTCAATTTGCGTATTGTTACTAAAAATAAACATTGTTGTGAACTTTCCTTCAAGTTTCCATTGTTAAAACAAATGTTTAGTGAGGTTCACTTATGATTTTACTAATGTGTAATTAAATTTCATTATATATATATTTATATATAGTAATTTAGATGTAGACCTATCACGGAAATCTTGGGGAAAGTCCCCAACAATATTTATTTCATGAGAAAATCATGATCGCACAAATGGTTTCTCAACAAAGAAATAAAATGTTAAAAATGAGCACGATTGAATTCCTCCACAAGATCTGGTTTTAAGCCCGTTTTAAGCCCATATTTAAAAAAATGTCACTTAATTCCATGGTCGAGGTAAACCACATATCTGTATATTAAGTAATCATAACATTGTTGTTATCACAATTCTTGAACATACAGTAGAGGAGGAATAATAATAATAATAATAATAATACCACAGTGTGGGGATGGGGTTGGGGGAGGTTATTTTAAACACCAATAGATAAAGTAAAAAAAAAGCAATAAAATCTAAGGAAAGGCAGAGAAAGTCCTAAGGAAGATAATTAGAAGACTGTAAAAATAAAACAAGTGGGGAAAAGATGGACGCCACAATCCACAATCTCACCCTTTTGGTAACGCATTTGCTTTAACATATTAAGTTACATTTAAACACTCCTAACAGAGACAAGGTAATTACATTTCTAAGGGATGTGGAATGCCAAGCCTCCACCGTGGTTCGGATTCCACGTTAAACTGTAGGTCCTCCATTTCATCTCGTAAACACCCCACTATTGCACATTAGCGTAAGTGCGTATAGCCCGAACGGGTAGTAGAGCGCGGTGCTAGTAATAATCCTAAGGGAGGAATAAAAAGGAAGTTTGATACTGAAACGGTAAGTCTCCTTTAAAATACGCTGTCATAAATTACTTTTCGCAGGGTATTTATATTTTCACGACATTTAATCAAATTTTGTAGCCAAAAGTCCCTGAAAAAATCAGAACTTTGGTACCTTTTTAAATAAAGTCAACAGCCCCCTTACCTAGAAGGACGATGAGCGGTCAATTCGACCGGTGATGTAGACTATATTGTTGTTTCTTACGTCTCAAAACTCACGACAATGTTTTTTATATTCTTCCTGTTTATTGATGTTTATTGCAAAACCCGCCATTCACATATAATTTTACTGCTTCCTATCCTTCCCGCCTTTCACAACTTTCAACCGATATTTTTAGACATATTCAAGACAAGACACACAAGACCTGATAGATTGGTGGTTGTAAGGCTTCTAACAAATCAAAGTAGTGCGTGCAGTGCAAGATGATTGTGAGTACGGCCCAAGTACAGATGTGCGTTACACTTGCGCTAAATGCTTGGACAAAAAATTGTGGCTTTTAATGAAATTAGAATCGTACACAAAAATATTGATACCAATTTGTATTTCCCGCTTCTGTGGCCGCATGGTCTAAGGCATTACTACCGCAATAGATTAGACTGCCGTTGATGGGGAGATCGAGGTTCAAATCTCAGTCGAGTGTATTGAAGGTGGTTTTACCAAAATGGTTTTCCACTCTTCATTGACGCAAATGCGGGTACATTTCCTCTAAATATAACCTTCCTAATCCCTAAAACCATTAGCGTAGTTAATATATAAGCGTATAGCTCGAACGCAGACGTAGTGTAAAAAAAAGAGTTGTATTAAGAGCTAGTCTTGTTACAGACGCGCAATTTCTGACTCCGTGTGAGGTCTATTTCCTGTTGTTTATATATTTAGGCAATCTAATGTGTTCATACATAATTTGTCAAATAAACCCCATACAACGGGGAACAAATTTCCCAGATACAGATTTTCATCCCAATTGAACTCAATTTATGCGTTGCGTCCACCATATTGGACCCGCATTCTTGGATATTTTAAGCTTAGCATATTTTTCATAAAGATTATTGCATGCTCCATAGCGTACATATCAAATATAAGCTATTTAGGGCAACTGAAAAGTTTGAGAAAGAATCCTTGAAAGACAGACACCGCATATATATATATTACGGTAAGGTACATGTTTTTAGCTTTTACTCTTATTCAAAGTTTTCCTATCTATCTATATAAATATATAGATAGATGGTTTTAGCTTTTACCCTTATTCAAAGTTTTCCTATCTATATATCTATCTATCTATATATGTATACACACACACACATAGGAAAACTTTGATTTGATAGAAGTAAAAGCTAAAAACTTGTATCTATATATTTATATAGGTCTATATAGATAGATAGGAAAACTTTGATTTGATTAAAGTAAAAGCTAAAACATGTATGTACCTTACTGTAAAAATAGGACAGTACATAACAGTACATAGGCCAATAGGGACAGTCTTCCTAAGGAGGCAGTAAAAACTCCCGTCCTTCATATTCCACTCAATTTAATAAGATTATTGTACCTTCACCTATGTTCATATGGTCTAAGACATCTGGGTCATAGTTGGCTAGATTACCGGTAACAGGGAGGTTGAGCTTAGCTTGGTCAAGTAGGCTGGAGGTGGTTTTGTATGTAGTTTAGCATTGCTGTTTTTCCATCTCCTCTCAACGTTAGTTTGGGTGCACTTCCTACAAAACTAGCCTCCTCAATTATTTCATTTAGATAAACCCGCTTACAGCTATAATACGTTTTGATTCTTTTTCAAACGGTTATGGAATTAGTATGAAATACTCCCGAATCAAAATTTAAGGTTCAAATTTTTAAAAAAATGAAAAAATGATATTATTTTGTCGCATATTTAGGGTGTTAAATACTATAAATAAAATGTTATATTGCAAACATAATTAACATGTTTTGTCCTAATCTTATAATAATTTAGCTATTTTATATTTTTGTCATTTGTGGGGTAATTAAAAGCACAAAATGAAAAAATAATGAGTGTTTTAATTTTAAATACAGTATTTTTACTAGCAAAGCTTCCTTCATTTTTGTTGAATCCGGAATTTTACTTTTCGAATCCAAGTCAAAGCTGAAGAAGGAAGTAAAATCTGTTTTGAAGATTCGTAAACCTCCTAACTATCATTATGATGATACAATATTCTCTAAACTTGTTTTTAATCACACATTATAGTGCCAGTAAGTAGACTACAATAGGATAACTAATCGTCTGGAAAGAGTATGTGAAACCAACCCAAGGATAGTTGGTCGGAGAATTAACTCCACCCGGCCTTATTATTTAGTCAGACACACGTTCCGTGCCGCAAATGTTGTCGATATTCACCTATTTAAATTTGGAGACAAATGAGATGAAGATCCAGGCTAACAATATACTAACTACCAAGATAAACAATATTTAAAAAAAAAGGTATGTCTGGTTTCATGAACTGTTCCCTCGACTGAGGGCCAGATAGCTTGGGTTCGAACTCAACCATTTGCCCTATACTATATGTTTTTGTGGTTAATTTCTCTCCCTCCAAGCGAACATCGGTGCAGTTTATTTTGATGTTATGTACCGACTAAAATTAAGTGTAAAATATTAAATGTCAATAGAACAAACTACAAAGTATAATTTAAATAATACTTTTATAGTCTTTGTTTGTATATTAATATGTCTTATTTTTAAGAAATTCAAAATAATTAAGAAGACATATATATTTTGTTTCGTGTTTCCTCCAACAATGATAAGAGGCAGCTTCTATTTCTTTTTCAAACCCGGACTACAACGATTCAAACTTTTACTTCTTTAGCCACATTTCGTTGTCCTGTTGTGCAGTACTTTTTTTACGACCTTTCTTTTAAAAAAAAAAGAAGTGCTCAGCGCCGTTTATCACTGCGGTTTTTTGTAAGTTTTTTTTTACTCCTTCAAAAAAAAAACCCGAAAAGAAAGAGGTTGCAATTTTCTCATGCCGACTATGGCCGCTGCCCGCTGGTTACTTGTGAAATGATGGCGCACCCTCTTCTTGGTTTAAGGGGTGTGGGAGGGAGAGAATGAAAGAGTGAGAGAGGCTTCCGTTTCGATTTGTTTTGTTGGAGGGGTGGCTCGGGTAGAGGGGTAGTTAGTAGTGGCGGGGGAAAGTGAAGGGGTGGGCTAGTCAGACACAGTCAACAACAGTATCAGGCCAGTTGCCAACTGACCACTCTGGATTTTCGTAGCCTTTTTAACAGCGTGCCTTATTTTTGTGTGTTGTGTTTTTTTTGTGTGCGAGATTAGTGTTGTGTACGTTCAGTGAGGTGTCTTTAGACACTTTTTGTATGGCTGCAGTTTTAATTTGGTGTTGAGACATTCGCACAGGTACACATTTTATTTTCATTTACTATGATTTAAAAATCACACAATGACTCGTTTTTGTAGGTGTTTATTTCTTTTAAAAAATAATTGAATCGACTGTTTGTGTCTATAAATTCTTTATCAACAATGATATACGATCTTTTTTAATTTACTTAGGATTGGAATAAAATTAATACCCTAGATACATAATAACATTACAGTTTTTTATTCTCAAATCCATAAATAATTTAGTCCTCATTAAAGTTTTAATTGTATAAGGATTATAAAACGGCCCAGAGGTAATTTGCTTTATGTATTTTTTCCCATTGTTTTTTCATAAACACTTTTTTAACGATCATTATCAATACACATTGACTCAGCAAGGTTTTTTATTTGTTTTTGTAAGAAAAATTAAAGACTTAATTAGCTTAGATAAGAATGTCTTTAAAACAAAATAGTTTACTGCTTGAAAAACATTTAAGAAAATTAAAAAAAGAAAAATAAATTTTTCACATTTTGAGGGGATTTTTCTGGAATCTGGGTTTTTGCAAACAAGCCTCTTAATTAATTTAGATCTCGTGATTCATAAATGATGCTTGGCAAATATTTTATATTTATATTGAATATCGGTTATGAAAGTTTTCTTTTATGTTTAAAATGTGTCAAACTTATATTATTGACGTTAAAGTATTAATTTCTTTACTATTGTTTTAATGTGATTGACAGCAAATTTGTGTCTTTGAACGAAACATCTTCTGTATATAAAGTTATGTTGCAAATTGATTCTCAATCGTCTATTGTTCAAGTTAGATATCATCCATAATAACTTGCTAAGCTATTTGTTACAGTATAGGACTGGTCAATTATAATTACTATTCATACAAATCCTGAACCTTCTAATACATATACTTTAGATTAGTTTAAAATAGATAATTATTACATTCATCTGAATATTAATTAAAGGTAACACATATTACCTATAAAATCAATTTCAAAATATTAGTGAATTCTTTAAAAAAAAAATTCTAATAATAGATCATAGTTGTATAAGGTATTATTGCGGGTGTTTTAACATAATATTTGCATTTATTTGTCAATTTGTTGGTAAGATACATTTACATTTATTTGGCATTTTGTTTGTTGAGCTCGATTCTAACATCGAGAACGTTTTTTAATTAAATGTGTTTACACTTGAAAGATGTAGAGTGAATGAGTGTTGTGGTATTTATTATTAGTATCATTTTATTAATATCGATAGTATTCACTCAAAATAACAGCTGCAGATCTCAAGACTATTTATAATTAAAAAGTACATGTATATAAGTATACAAGTAGTTTAATTGACTTTAGTAAATGTCAGGTAATGTTCTTACAACCACAAGTGACACAAGCTTATTTGAGTTTTAAACAATGAGACTTAAAGGTTTTAAAATAATGTAAAATGTTTATTTGTGTGTGTGTGTTCTTGAGTGGTCAAGTCACTTTTATTGTTTCACCATAAAATAATACATTTCATATGAGACGGGGTCGGATATGGGCGTGATATACTATTTTGACGCATTGTTGATTACATATTCTTGTTAATCTTCTAATATTAGAGCAAGAAAGATTCACCGTCAAAATTATAAATGTTTATGTAGTGCATAATAATAATAATATAATATATTAATGGCGTGTCTGAGCTACCATTGAAGTATTTTATTCAGAAATATCAATGAGTACGCGGACTAAACGTCAAGCTCTCGTCTGGCTTGCTGGTAAAAGGGGTGATCGGGGTCCCAGCCGGATGTTGTGAGGGTGGTTTTCCATAAATGCTTTTCCAATCTACTTCGACGCAAACGTGTGTACACATATTATAAAATGTACCTTTCTTCTTTCCAAATAAAGCCTTGTAAAACACACAAGGAAAAAAGTAATAACGATAATTTTTAATATACAAGCATGAAAAAACATTATAGCGTTTTTATTTAAAGAGCTTAAACTCATCAAGCATCGCTAAGATCTGAGAATCCCGGGTTTGATTTCCGGAATGGCCGATATAAATGTAATTAGTGTAAATAGTCTTTTCGCATGTCTCGCCAATAAATTAACGTTTGGACGACTGCGTACTGTATCTTTTCCAGAATTTAAGTTTGTAAATCGTGTGATATTATCAGCTAGGTTAAGATCATGCATATTAAATATATTTTATAAGATAATAAAATAAACATCTATTTGGATGGCACTAGAAGAACCTCGGGAATTTCTTTTATTTCCCCATGCTTCTTGTCTTACTACCCGTCCACACTTAATATACTAATAGGGTAGGAATGAGGAAGGTAGAATTTAGGATAGATGTGTCCTTATTTACGTGAAAATAAAGTGGAAAAACATGCAAGAAAAACAAACAAAAAAACTCGGTACATCCGTCCAAGATTCGAACCTTGACCTCATCGCCTGTAAACCAAACAAGACGAGACTAACGCCTCTATCCGCGTGATCCCATGGTAACTATTTTTTTATTTAGCACCGTGTTCGGTGTTCGGTTTATACGCCTAAGTACTAATAATTACGCTAATGGACTAGGAATTGGGAAGGTTGAATATTGATGAAGTGAACCCGCATTTGCGTGGAGGAAGAGTGGAAAACCATTGAGGAACCCCCCCCTACCACCCTGTTCACTAGACCAAGATTCGAACTTCGATCTCCTCGGCAGTCTAGCTCAACACGAATCTAGCGCGTTAGCTAACTAGACCACCAAGGCGGGTCCCACGGTAACAGTTTTGTCCTTGTAGTATATCTCAAATTACGTATTTTCTTTAACAATCTAGTATGTCCATTCAAACACAAACACTTCTAATATGTCCTTGGTTGATGTAGAGAGCTTTCATAATAATAATAATAATAATAATAGTTCAGATGCCAATCAAACAATCTATCAAATGATTTTGGTCCTATCCCAGTTGGTGTCTTTCCTCTTGTGTGATTCGGAGTTTACTGTGTTCAGCCATACTTTTAACCTACAAGTACTAAAGGGCAGAAATGTGTCAAAAATATTACGCGTTTTTTTGAGAACAAAGGAGAAAGTAGTTTAAACTATGTAAAAAAAACCTCAACAATTTATATTTGTCAATATGTCTCTCTTTCATAACAAGCAGCAAAGTTGTTAACAAATACAAAAATACCACAAAACATGTAGGCTATTTCTGTCCTTCTGTTCAACATTGTGTATTCGCGTTCACAATTTGATTCATATAAAGAGAAACGTCGCTTATTGTCTTGTGAAGAAGAATTAAGCTTTACATAATTATTTATAAACATTTAAAGATACGTATTTTTTTGTTCTCTTTAGGTTTATCGCGTCATTGTTTTCCTGTTTACTAGATAAAGTAGGTATCTAAAAAAAAAGGATAGCTAAACCAATATCACCAATATCATGCCAATATATTTAACAAAAATGATAGCCTTAAATATGTTGCTTTGTTAATAGAGGGAAAATGGAGCGACAGTACACTGATTCTCGTAAAAAGGGCCTTTTGAAAGGTCTTTTCCCTATCAAAATCCTATTTTATGGTAGGAAAAACGCTTTTAAGAAGACCCCCTCCGTACCCACCAAAATAAGTGTATAAATAGACCTTCGAGTATAGCCATTTTTCTTCTGTGTTTGGCGCTATTTCACTCTTGTGCCATCTAATCCCCGTGTAATCATGAACTTAGGCCACCGCGGCTCAGGTGCCATCTTTAAACTGGAATTGTAGGGGACGCGAGAAAAGGTAAGTTTTTTTGCAGTTTTTATACCAAAACTTTTTTTTTTTACCGAAATCAAATATTGCTCCAGTAGAAACATAAAGAGTTTAATTTTCTTCACATCGTGATATATTTTTGATTATCTGCCAAGGGTGTCCTGGAATTTAATGACAACTTTTTCTCTTCCTTTAAAAAGTTTCTCATCTAATGCCGCTATGCTGATGACAGATATTCAACAATGGTTGATATCAACATGTGAAGAAAATTTAACTCTTTATATATTTTGGCCAAAAAAATGTTTTGCAAAAACACTGTCTTTTTCTTGTAATCCTTACATTCCCACCTTAACCACTCATCTCTGACACACTTACGACATGAGTAGCGTGTGTGCCTACTGGCTGATATTAACCTAATCTAACCTAACCTTATATCCAATGGCTACATTCTTTAATGTTTCCAACGCTTCTCGCCACCAGTCCGAGCTATACTTATATTAATCACGCTATTGTGTTATGGTTAAGAAAAGCATAATTCAGAGGAAATGTACCCGTATTTGCATGGAGGGTAGGAGAAACCATCCGGGGCAGTGATATTCAATCCTTTTTGTTTGCGTACCCATATATATGCACCCACAACTTTAGCGTTACAAAGATGAAATGGAGGACCTACAGTTTAATGTGGGATCCGAACCACGGTGGAGGCCTGGCATTCCTCACATTCACAAGTTGTGATTAATACACGTCTTGTCAGAGGTGAAAGAAGGGTTTGGCAATCAGATAAATCTGTGCCGGGACCGAGGATTGAACCCCGGACCCCTAGCACAGAAGTCTGACATCTTACCCCTAGAACACCAGGTCACCCGTTTTATCATTAAATATTATGATAATTTTTTTTTTTTAATTTTGGACCGCTTCTGTGGTCTAGTGGTCAAAGTTCCTGGCTGCATATCGATCCAGATGTCCCGGGTTCCACCCCTAGCGCTTTCAGAATTTATCTGTGAAGCATTGGGTCCGCAACGGAGTCAAACTCAGCCTCGTGAGGACAATTGAGGAGCTGTCCGGTCTAGAAAAGTGAGATTAATGGTGGGAGGGTTCGTTGTGCTAATCACATGCCACCCTCATTCCGCAAATGTTAGCACCAACATGGCTAACGGTGGTGGCCGCTCGGTCGTTATAGCTTAATCGCGGGCTCACACCATGTTTGTTTTTTACTTACTCTCCTAAAATATTTTCACCTACTCCTAGGGGGTGTACTACGTACCCCAGGTTGAATACCACTGATTTAAAGAATAAACAGTCTCAAGTCCAAACCCACCCTGGGAGTTGAACCCCCGACCTCCCTGTCGCCAGAAAACAACTTAAATGTGCCTAAAATCTAGATCGTTTGCCCACCAGCGCAGGTACATTTTTTACATAGAACTAAAGTATGTTAAAGATTTTATTTTGAACACACTTTACAAATATATATTTCTCTTTAGCACCGCGTCTTACTACCCATTCGGGCTATACGCCTATGTACTAATAAATTATACTAATGGGTAGGGATTATGAAGGTTTAATTAGTAGGAAGTGCACCTGCATTTGCGTGGAAGGAGAGTGGAAACCCGTTTAGGAAAAACCACACTCTCAGTGCACCTGACCGGGCTCGAACCTCGATATCCCCGTCTTCGACATTCTAGTCTAACACGAGAGTAGCGCGTTAGATCACGAGGCCACCGAAGCGGGCTACAAACATAGACATGTCTACACACTACGATACCATTATCAATGATACCGCAATATTTCTTTCTTGGTTGATACAGACAGGTAAAATCTGGGAAAAGTCGGGGAATTTTTTGATTTTCTATTTCCTTGACAGATACTCAACAAACTGCTGATATCACCACGTGAAGAAAATTAAACTCTTATGTTTCTACTGAATCAATATTTGATTTATTTTGACCAAAAAAAGGTTTTGCTATCATTCAACCACCGAAGCGAGTAGTAATTTATTAATCATATTTTTAGGGAGAGGAAGCGGGGTGGGGAGGGCTGAGCCCCTAAAATATCTTCCCCTCACCTTTCTCCAATTTGATTAGGCCTTGAAAACAAACATTAACAAATAATATTTTTTAAATTGAAAAATGACACAAGAATCGAACCCGGGACATTTGGCTTAGTATGCCATTGTCTATAACCATTCAGCGAGTGAGTGGTCAGGGTACTAAACCAAAGGTCCTGGGTTCAATTTTCATGTCCAGGTGTTATTTTCAATTTGAATTATTATTATCATTATTATCATTATTATTATTATCATTATCATAATCATTCAATTTTACTCACAAACAGTTGATGAAAACTGCTGTTCTCTTTGTCGTTACTCATCACGTTATTTCAAGTTTTCAAGCAGTTATACCGTTTACTTGTTCTTAAAATAACACGCACGTTGTTTGTTGAACCGTTATTTTGACTCCATTAATTAATACTTAGAGAGAGAAAGAGAGATATGTTGTTTCCTAAATATTCACAGAGTGCTATTTTTATTCCTCAAGAAATGGTGATTTCTACTTCGAGAGAAAAACATGTAGCCGTGTTCATACAGTTAAACACGTTCTGAACCGCATCGTCGGGCACGCGGACTGAACGGCAAGCTCGTCTAGTCTGGTTTGCCGGTGATGAGGTTGTGGCTTAGATCCAAGATGATTGTACTATGTACATGTTTTTTCCCTTTTTTTTACTTGATGGGTTTCAAATCTCCCTCCACGCAGAAATTTTTATACATTTTCCATACATTTTAATCTCGTCTATATCTTACCAACACCTTTGGTGGTCGAATGGCGTAAGGCAGGGATGGGGATTTCCCCACTGGGGAACCTGTGGGCTTTAGGTGGGAATGTAGGAGACGCGAGTTAAGGGCAGTGTTTTTACAGTAAAACATTTTTGGCCAAACCTAAACAAATATTTCTTCAATAGAAACATAAGAGTTTTATTTTCTTCACAGTGACCTCAACAGTGTTGTTGAACATCTCTCAAGGGTGTTCTGAAATTAATGACGACTTTTTATCTTCATTTAAAAGGTTTGTCATCTAATGTTGCTATGATCATGACCAGGACCCGGATTTTGATAACCTTAAAATTCCCAAATAATGACCTCTAAAATGACACAAACTCTAAATAATGACTTTAAATGTGCAAAAAATGACCTATATTTTTTTATTGAAATTTCATAATTTGATGTATTTATTAAAAGAGTTAGGATTTACATTTAAAAAAAAGCAAAAATATCTCTCCTGGTCTGTTAACTTCCAGTTTTTCCTCGGTGTGGACTTTTCTGGAATAAAATGACTCGTATACAGTCCCAGGGAATCCTTTAGTTTAACATTGCTAATTTTCCACAGAGGAATGTTCGCAGATACCAGAACGTCACACAGATCTTTATAAAATCTTAATAACTGAGAAGTTTTCTTTTTATCGATATTCTGGATACCACGGACATGTTTGTTGCGACTGATATGCTGTTGAATGGTTAAATCTTTTATCTGATTCCGGCCACTTTCACTTCACATATTTTATAGAAAAGTATTTTATTCTCTGTAGAAAAAATATCCTCTTCTAATTCAGTAATAATTTGCTTCAAATGACTCGCTTTACATGGTTTGGTTTAAAGAATTCTAAATACACATAAAATGATTGCAAACGAATAAATAGAACGTGCACTTTATAAATGAAAACTATGCATCTAAGATCTTGTGACAGATAAAATCGTGTGTTCTACTTAACATTGGAATACAAATACCTGCTTTAAAAGCGATAGCTCCCCATCCCCCCGCAACTCTTTCCAGACATGTTATAGTGAGTGACTCACTAGGAATGTAAAGATGGTACAAAGTTCATTTGAACTCTAAAAATTGCTCTCCCCTCATCCTGCAACCTTTTACAACTTAGGTGTAGTGAAGGTATCACCAAGAAGGTGGATTTTATAAGCATGCATATTAAGGGGCACCAAAGTTCCTTTGGACTCTCACATTATCTTCTTCAGTCAACAAGTGTGTGGTAAAATATCTGATGTTTGAATATTATTGTTTCATCAAAACACCGATAATTCATATATATATATAACCTTTTTAGACTCATTTTCAAACAATTTTAAATTTAATTAAAAAAATGCTTAAAAATAACTTACTAAACAAAAAAAGCTAGAAAAATGACCTGAAAATCTGTAATGGCAAAAAATGACCAAAAAATTAATCATAAAATATGCATTCCTGCAATCAAGGGATCCTGAACAGTTTATGTACTTATGAGCATTGTTTCTAATGGACAAAAAAACAAACAAGTTGACATTTCATCAAAATCCGGGCCCTGGTGATGACAGATATTCATCAACTGTTGATATCACCATGTGAAGAAAACTAAACTTTGTTTGAACTAAAGTAATATTTGATTTATTTTGACCAAAAAATATTGCTCTAAAAACTGCAAAAAACACTTCTTTTCTCGCGGTACCTACATCCTCACCTTAAGAACACACATAGTCTGTTGAGGTGTTCTATGCTGCCTTTCCGCATATTTGATAAATTATGTATTTTTTTTATCGTTTTAAATTATATATTCTCGAATTGCATGTATTTTAATTAATTAAAATAAAAAATCGTTAACTTTAAAAGGCATAATGTTAGTAAATCAATCGCTCTTATCGATCTATCCATCCATCACTGATTGGCACACTATCGTATTTTAGAAAAAAAAAATACTGTACATGAAGAGTGTGGCCTAACGATTTCAAAAGGTTCCCCACCCCTGCTCTAAGGTGCTACTCTCGCAATAGACTAGATTGCCAATGATGGAGAGATAAGGATTCGAATCCCGGTTGGGTGTACTGAGGGTGTTTTTCCTTAATGGTTTTCCACTCAAGCTACGCAAATGCGGGTACACTTTTAAATACACCCTAATCCATTAGCGTAAGTAGTGCATATGTGTACAACCTGAATAGGTGGTAAGACGCGATGGTAAAAAACATCCCTTACTAAACATGAACATTGATTTACATAATTAATACACGCTTCATCAAAAATGTGAATCTTCTTACCATAAAGGTAAAGAATGTACAAAGTTAATTTAAAGCCTACATTATCTTGTCAGCCTTACAACTATGCGTCCTCCCCTCCATGAATTTTTAAAACATCGATATTATCAAACATAAATGCCAAAAACTGACTAAAATTATTTAAATTATAAAAAATTTCAAAACTTGACCAAGGAATTCCTTAAAATATACGTTTCTACAATCAGGGTATCATGAACATAGTTTATATACACGTTATGACTCATGAGAATTGTCTTTGAAGCAAATACCTTATATATATATATAATTACATTTCATCAAATCCTAGCCCAGAGCTCATCAGTATAGTTGAGTGTGGATAGCCAGGAGGGATATGTCACACTCAAATTTTCGTAATATGGGCCTTATCTGATCTACTTAAATGTATTCATACGTTGAGTCTTGCGATCTACAGCTGCTACTTTTGATAAATATCATACCAATAACATAACACTAAAAGTATTGTAAAATGCTATCAATGATGACTGCAAACTATGTTTTGTATTTTCCAAAAACCATTTATATGAAAATTGAACTGTAGTAAGACGCGATTTTTTTTAAATAACACGTTCTGAAATCAACACATTCGTTGAATAGTAAATCGTGTAGATGCAGAAAACGTTCTGGGAAGGACGAAACCTTGGATTCTTTTGTAGGCCGCAACAGTTATTTTTGAAATCAGGCGCTGCTCAATAGGGGGAGGCAGGAAAGAAACCTTGAAATTTTTTTTTTTTTTTGTTGCCATCGAAGGGGTTCGTTTTGAATACATTTACTCTTTTAGGGTTGAAGCGCTGCGTCTTTTGTCAAAGGTGGGATTTTAAGTCTGTGAATGTTTTTAAGGGTTCTTTCGCAAGATAAAAACGAGCAATAAAAATAAATATTGAAAGTAGGCACCAGCCCTTGTTTACTTGTCAGCAAGGTTTGAAGTACACAAAAAAATATATATTGAACCTTTTAGAGAAATCCTCGGCTATGTAGGTCGCGTAAGCTTCTTTTTTTTTTTAAGGTAAATGTCGTACCCGTTGTGTCCTAGATTCAACTCTTATGGCACGTAACGGTTACATATTTTAGCCTATACGGGTGACTTATCCTGGAGAGCTCAAGAATCTAAACAAAAAAGTCCGCCCCAGTGGTTATAAGATCCAAGGACCCTTTTATACAAGCGTTTCTTGACGCGCGACGAGACGGTGACGCGCGTTCTCTAAATACACAGGAGACAATGAGTGCGCGTCATTTATGTCGTCGCAATCTGTAAAGTGTGTCGTCGTAACCTGGAGATCCCCGAGTCATAAATGACGCATGCCGATCCTAGATACAATATATTCAATGGGGCATATTACACAGGCGTCAGCTTTTGTGTCGCCGTGCTGGTGAGATTGCAGGACACCCCTGCCCTCTACTCCACTCCACTCCACTCGTGTTGGAACCTCAGTACCTGTCGGTATCAGTGTAATCCTGTAGCAGGTAGTGAGCGTATTTCTTATTTGTGGATTGTCTACCACTTCACTCGAGTTGTTACGCTTTACTCACCAGAGACCATAAAAATTGTAGAATTTGCGCACCAAATGTTCGCACTTGTTGGTATCATAATACGTGTGTGATGGACGGTTGTATTCTATATGAACATTACAAAATCATCCGAGGGATCAGCTGACAGACACATTTGTCCTCAAATTATGAAAGTGACTTCCACGCCATTGATGAAAATTAAAGGTTTTATAATTCTGAGGAAAAACAGAGAGTAGGGGCCTAAAGGCTTTAAATTCTATAGTCTTGATTTTATTTATGTAATAGTGATTATAAAATTGAATTATTTTTTTTTACTAACGAGATAGTGACAATATTAAATTCTTTATTATTATATTAAATATTATCAATACCTCCAGTATTTTTAATTTTAATGCGGTCTTTATGAGCAAACTAGTTCGACACACCTGAATCTAGGCAGGCGTCACTTTCGAAATAGACTGGATTGTAGGTTACGGGGAGGTCCGTGGTTCGAATTCAAGGTTGTGTACACTGAGGGTGATTTCACACATGCGATTTTCTACGCTTGTTTCCCCATCTCACTTTTGTTCTAATGCGGATGAAATCTCACTTAAATTACCTTTCTCATCCTCGCACCTTTAACTAAGCAGTTAGTGTTATACTGGCTTGCTGATGACGGGAATATCGGGGTTCGAATCTGGTTTTGGTATACTGATGGGGGTTTTCCTTAGATAATTTCCCACGCTCCTTCCACGCAAATGCGGGTAGATTACCTCTAAAATGCTTCCCTCCTCATCTCTATATTCAACACAAAAATTATAAATTTCTTGATATAAGCGATAAGGATGAAAAAGGTAATTTAGGGTAAGTGCAATCGCATTAGCGTGGGGGAGAAGATGGGAAAGCCACAGTGGTAGATCACAGTAATTGCATCTGGCAGAGATTCGAACCTTGACCTCGCAGTCAAAGACAGTCCAGCCTATTGGAAAGTTTGATGTCCTAGACCGTGTGAGCACAGTTGCGGGTAGTTTGTTATCAATTTGGCACATGGTAATAAACCTTAATAGTTTGCTCATAATAATTGTGCAACACTATCGAAAAAACCTGAACATCAACGAACAGCAGGCTCAAGTTTACTAAAAAACGGGGCTAATGTGTGATGGCCGGCCGTGATATGTGGTTTCAAAATGCCATTTATATGAAGAAAAATGTAAACAACGTAAGTTCCAAAATTTTGTTTCTCGAGGTATAGCTAAACAGTACTTCTTTACTCAGCTTTTTTTGAGGGAAGGGGAGAGGGAAGCAAGGGTGAAATCCCCCAACAGGCGAAGTCAAGAATTTATTTTTACTCAAGGGCATAGAAAAAAGAGAGGTGTTCAGGAGAAGGGCTCTCTCTCTCTCTCTTTATATATATATATATATATATATACATATACATACACACACACACACACCTACATGTAAGGACTTGTATTGAGCTATAAGTATAGTAACATTTTCTAGCAGAAAAATTAACGTTCAACGTCCATGAATTAATACCCCAATTAGTGACTAGCCTAGGCATTTAGGAAGAATATAAAAATACAGTATAATTACTACTTTTGGAGAGTGTTTGAACCGCCAAAATACTTCCCCTTGGTACATTCCTGGGACACCAAATACTGAGTGATAGGATTTGCTGTTTCAGAAATGTATTTCATATTTTGCGCTTTTCCAGCCTTATTCTAAATTTTATACAATCTGTCAAATATATACACCTATATATTTTTTTTGTAACGTGTTTTTTCGTTTCTTTGTCTGTACCTTCAGTACTTGAAATTTTGTGCAAATAAAAAGGGAAAGAAGCAGGTATATTTTCGATGGAATGGGTGCTATTGAAAGATGTTTTCAACCCTATTGCTCCCCCCACCACACAGAAAACTGGATACGCCAAAACTTACAAATGGTGGGAATATTTTTTTGCCTATTGAGGTTTTCATGCCATTAGAGGTTTGGAGGGTTAGGAAAAAAAGTTGGGGGTGGATGGTTTTTTCAGTGCTTTGACTGAGAATTATTAAGAGCTATATTATATATATAGTATTTCCGATTAATGGTCTTAATAGGGCTATATACTTGGCCCAATTATTCATCACTATCTCTAATTATTATTTTTAACTCCGCGCCTTATCATTCGTCCGGGATATCTGCATATTAATTACACCAATGGTGTAGGAATGAGGAAGGTAGAAAGAATGTTTATAAAATGTGTACTCAATGACGTAATGGAATTATGGGAAACCATTTAGAAATAAACATTCACAGTACATCCTTCTGGGATTTGAACTCCAACCTTTCATCCACCGACAAAACAGATTAGACGAGCTTTACGTTTAGTTCGCGTGTCCACCGATGCGGGTCCCTTTCTAATAAAAGTATACATTCTAATTAAAATACTTTTTGTATACGTCCCCTAAAAAACGTGAAACTTCTTCATTTTCAACGACGTTTTATCCAAAATGCTGCAATTCTGGTATCAAGCTCAAAAGAAAAGGAAGAAAGAGAGATCACACAAATATTCGTTTTTAACAGGGACTCAGCGTATATTTTTTTTAAAAAAAGAAGATAATTGATGATTGTTTAAGTGGGTTTGAAGATTAAGAACCGGCATTCCCATCAAATTCTGCACTGTGAGGATACATTTCATTTTGTTATGAACTTTATGAATGGGTTATTCCTAAAATCAAATCTCGCAAGTTTAGATATACCTTGAGCAAGCTTCTAATGGGAGCTTTCGCTTAATTCTAACCTACTTTACGCGCCCCTAACATCTAAGATTTGATAGGTGATGTAGAAAGTCGTCCTGTCAGTTGAGATGCCTCAGATCGTTTAGTGTTTTGTAGAACAAGTCTTTCTCCAGCCGATCACGTAGCAGAGGATGTGCGTGTAGGCGTCCCCCTTCATACCCCGTCCCTTCCCTTGTTCTTCGTCTGTTTGAAAACACCAGTAACAATATTTCCTCATCGCTTGAGTTACTTTCAAATAGTAATTCTCTACTAACTCAAGTGTTTGGGCCTATCTTAATCTTGGCACATAGGTTAGCAGGGATGTGATGGCCTTCGACTCCTATTCCAACTCTCGGTTCCTCTATTTTTATACTATCCGACTCCTTCACAAATGTCCAACGTATATTAATTATTTATCAATACACAATTTGCTGCAGTAAAATTCTTCAATAAAGATTACTTCATGGGAACTTTCTTTGTCCTTGTCAATCATTCTATATTTGAATAAATTTGCCAATCCAAATTATAAATATTGGTCATAAGGAATAAAAAAAAAGTATAAAATTAAAATGATATAGCTGCAATATAGTGTTATAATATTATAAGTTTTTATTTTGAAGTCTTGAGTCAGTACATGCTTACCAACCCCGACTCCACCCAAAACTGCTTCCGACTCCACAGTCCTGTAAGCTAGGCACTCTTTAAGATTTATTTATTGGCAATTTTTTTTATTACGTGGTAATATTCTTTGCCAATAAACCTTTAACTAGTGCATTAACCATCAACATTGAAAGTTATTTGGAAACAAACAGAACCAAACCATAAAATTACTGATAGAGTTTTGGGGTCACCAGGCATACTACAACTCTAGCTGGGAGTTCCTGGTTCAATTCTAAAGAGTAAAATATAGAATCTGCGTGGACACACAATCATGTTTATCCTAAGGTGCGCCAGACTGACAAGCGTGCGAGCGAGCGCGCAAGCGACTGGGTTGCCAAACTGGCGAGCGAGCGCGTGATTAGCAGATAGCTCTTTATAGTTGTTTACGAGGAAGCAGTGAAATGAGGGTGGTTTTTGACAAGTGATTTATTGTTGTGGTTTTCTCCTCCTCTCTCCACGTTAATGGTGATTCTTATTTGTAAAGACCTACTTTGATAATATTGAAGTATTTTAACATATCAGTTTTATTTATATGTATGTGTATATATATATGGTTTATGATCTTACCAATTAAATTAGGCCGTTAGTAGCAAGTGTGCTAAACCTATCGAGATTAATAAAAGTGTCTAAACGAGAAGTTTTTCTAGCACTCAATGAACCAACATATAATATTGCCTAGCGCCTGTAAACTAGACTGTACCAGGTCGAGCGCGCTCAATCGCTCCCGCTCTCGACCCGGTACAGTATAGTTTACAGGCGCTAGGAAATATTATATGTTGGTTCATTGAGTGCTAGAAAAACTTCTCATTTTGACATTTTTATTACTATCGATAGGTTTAGCACACTTGCTACGAACGGCCTAATTTAATTGGTAAGATCATAAACCATATATATACATATATATAAATAAAACTGATATGTTAAAATACTTCAATATTATCAAAGTAGGCCTTTACAAATAAGTATCAGCNAATAAAAATCACCATTAGCGTGGAGAGAGGATGAGAAAACCACAACAATAAATCACTTGTTAAAAACCACCCTCAGTTCACTGAGAGAAGATTCGTCAACAACTATCGAAAGCTATCTGCTAATCACGCGCGCGCTCGCTCGCACGCACGCTTGTCAGTCTGGCCGAACCCTAATACGTAAATGTAGAAACTCCTGGCGCCATGGTTGAGAGTCACTATTAATTGTGCTTTCCTAAGTTAAGTTAGCTTGTAAGTCGAATGCTTAAAAAAGTGTACGTTTGACGGATTCTCTATTTTAGGAATATGTCAAAGCATCTTTTTTATGACCAACTTAATATAATGACGACATACTAGAGATTTTCGAACTTTCTTCATTTGCCTGGCCTAACAAACGTGCTCCTCATTAAAAAAACAAAAAAAAAACTGCCATCTTGTAAAGTATAAACAATGATTACACATTGTAATAAAGCTCTTGTGGTTATTCATACAACGCTTTGCCAGAGAAAAATGGCATGTCCGAATCTGCATTAGCTTAAATCAGACTTAGAAATTGTTATCCAACAAGATTTTAGGATTAGGAAAATTCATTTCACGTGTCCTTCGAGGTACACGTACCACTGTTAGAGAAATACTGGACTAGATGAATCCTCCCAAAGTTTGCACAGATATAAAAGAACTTTGGGTGAAGCCTAGCCGTGCGTCGAGTGTAGGCTACCATTCGTGAGGCTACGTACACCTGATCGTAGAGCTACTACAAAGTTCGACGCCTCATCTAACTCGGTAGTGTCTAAATACTGATATATTTGACGTTTGATCTATTCCAGGATGAATACAACATGTACTCTTCCCAGCAGTTTGACGCATCCTGGCGGTCTTCTGGGGTACGAGGACGGTTCCAGGATGGTTGTGGATACACCTAGTTGGCATCAAACCATGACCTCTATCGTGAGTATCTCCTACATCTGGCGTGTCAAGCTCATTTGATCATCATGACTACATATAAAATTAAATACATTGAGGGAGCTGCATTTAAAAAAATTCAACACTATCACAATCTTAGAGAGCCCCCAGTTTAACGACTAACTTAGGTACAGTCCAATTTTGTTTGGAAGAGCCTTTTTTGAAAGAAAAGTTACAAGGTATACTTTCACGTATTCATATGTCAAGTCATGTGATATGCAGCTGTCACGTTTAATATCAATACCAATGAAATAACACTAATAATACTATAGTAAAATTTTTCAGTGTTGGCCGCAAAAAAAAAAGTTTGTATTTTCTAAATGGCTCATCTAGCTATGAAAAGTGAATTATAGGTAATACAGCTCTAAACAGATGTCACATTATGTTAGGGAATTCTGTATGTTATACCAATATATTAGACACTTAAAAAGTTCTAAAACTACTCTTAGTCCGACAGTTACAAAAACCTCCCAACATACCTCTTGAGCTTGCCAGCTACCGCTGCGGGTTTTAGATTTTTTAAACTTTGCCTTGAACTTATTCTTTGACCTGAAATGAGTGTAAATTGTGGATATCCCGAATGGGCAGTAAGATGCTTACTGGCACCATATGTAATCCTAAAATATATTGTAACGTGTGACTGGGAGGGGGGTCACGGGCTGTTCACACGTCATTGTGTGAACTGAAAGTTGTGTTTTTTTTAAAGGATATTGGGTTATGTGACTGATTAAACAATATCTTGGGTGCAGGATGAACATGAATGAATCTGCTGCTGCTGCACTGAGGCACAAAATTAAATGTTCCGGGTTCAATTTTCTTTCTTTATATATTTGAGGAATAGTTAAATGAAGGACACCTTCCTTATCTGTACTAAAAGTTATTAATTTCAATATATTGACTACCTAAATAGAAATAATTTTAAAAAAATTATTAACATTTTTTTTCTTAGCAACAAATAGATTTTTGGCAAGATGTTTTTAAAATAACTCATAACAATGAGGATTGTTCTTTTACTTTTCCCAAAAGAGTATACTTTTATATTTAACAAACGTTACGGTTGATAATGAAACACTTTTTGGTTTCCTTCTGAAAATTGAAAAATGACACCTAGATACGGGAATCGAACCCGGGACCTTCGACTTAGTATGTCAATGCTCTACCACTGAGCTATCCAGAAGTCGTTTCGTGCCTTGGCTCATTCTCCATTCATATTTTAAGGCAGCGTCTATGATGGACTTGCGGAAATTGTTGGCTTTATTCACGAGATATCAGATAACGCAGCCATAACAATTATACAAAGTGGCAGTAATAAGCCAACTACCGAGTCAAGATGGTTGCGTTATTTGATAGCTCGTGAATAAAGCTGACGATTTCTACACGTCCATCATAGACTCTGCCTTAAAATATGAGTGGAGAATGACCCTGGGCAGGGGATGACTCCTGGATAGCTCAGTGGTAGAACATTGATTGGCGTACTAAGCCGTAGGTCCCGGGTTCGATTCCCGTGTCTAGGTGTAGTTTTTCAATTTTCAAAATATGATATCTAGATGGAGTATTCCTCTCTAAAATTACAAATAATAGCTTCGGCTATTTGATTCCTAACTTTTTGGTTTGTTACCAGTTTTATAAATTGTCCGCAAACTCATCTGGATTATTGCATTGAAAGATTTTTAATGAAATTAAAGTAGCAAATTTGAAATTAAAGGTAGACTTGTTCCATCGCCATTTGAGAAATTTGTCTCTTGGCTTGCCATTTGGTTCATGGCTGCAGAATCTCTATTGATTTTCTAGCTGGCAGCAATTCAACTAGAACCTACAGTCTAAATTTATTAGGAAGGGCCTTATCTGACAACTAAAATGATTTTAGATCTACTTTCACATATTCATACATCAAGTAATGTTATATGCAGTGGTCACTTTTGATAGATATTATCAATAGTAAATTAAATAACACCAATAATATGGACAAAATGTTATCATTATTGACCTAAAAAAATAAGGTTTGCATTTTCAAAAGCTTTTTTCCTTTGAAAATTGGACTGTAGCTATATTGCATAGTGCTGCATGTTGGTATCCACATTAAGATACCCTCATTGGTGAGCACGTAGTCTAAGGTATCAGGCTAGTAAAATAATGGATAACCTGTGACAGGGAGGCTGAATACTGACTGTTGAAGAAACAAGTGATTTTTCACTATGCCTTTCTACGATAATGTGGTTGCATTTTCTCCAATACCCTCCTTAATCCTATCCCAGATATTAAACCCTTGAATAGCCCTTGTGTTAGCACCAGGATTGTTATAATTTTACCCAGCCCAAACAAATCCACCTGGGTTTTATTAAATAAAAAACCCACTTATTATATTTTGGATACAAATCAATCGTCTAATTTTTGAAAATGGTTAGTCATTCTGTTGAAACCTTTTGGTTCCAACCCATTAATGATGATGATGATGATGATGATAATAATACATTGATTTGTATTTGGTGTGAAACACAATTTTTGAAATTACAGATTTTATACAACAGAGTAAGCTATAAAAAGATGTTTTAATTGGTTGAACAAAATAATATGTTTCACTAGCAACTCAGTTGGGATAATATAATTTTAAGCTACCTACACTGTATTAATGCCAGGCCCTAGAAATAATACTTTGTCATAAAAGCAAATGAGATAACAAAAGTTCTTACCTTTTATCTTTAACTAAAGAAAGCAACAAATCAATTCTGCAGCTGGTTTGCCAGTAATTTGATTCATGGTCTCCTCTCCACCTCCTCTTTATATTCCTTCTACACAGTCTTTTTTTTTTCAACCTGCTAGTTTATACAGTATTGTTGTGAAGAATTACATTGTTGCATTATTGTTTTCCTTTATTATGTCTGTTATTAGGTACTCCTTTCCTTACTATATTGAAATTAAAATATGTTTCTCTGGATCCCGAATAATCAATATATTTAAATTATTGGTTTAATCAGATAACATACAGAATATTTTTAATTAAGCCATAAAAAAGGAATAAAACCCAATAAAAAACCCACAAAAACCAATATAACCCAACTGTTTTTTTAAATAGCCCGGGGTTATTTCAACCCTTGTTAAAACAATGTATCAACTAAAAAACACAGCAAGACCTTTTCTTGGCCAAGAGCGTAGAGGCGATGGTCTTAACCAAAAGTTTCACCTTTAATTAGTTTTCAATAAGCACTTGTTTGAGCCCCATTCAGGGGTCTCAATTTGAGCAGGACTCAAATGGGTTGGATCCCAACAAGAGGTACAAGGCGCAGATATCCCAACCTTATTTAAATGACATACAAAACAACTAGAAAAATATTATTAAGCTTTTCAAAAGGTTTTTTTAAATTCCATTCAGGTACTTTTTTAAATAGAATTATTAGGCAAATGAAAAACAGTATGCGTCCCACATTTATCTAGAAGTACCAGGTACTAATAACTCAAATATATTTAAATGGCCAACAAAAAATAATAAAAATTTAACAATGAGCTTAGCATCAAATAATATGAATAGAAAAAACCCTATTTGAAAACGTCCTGCTCTTTCATACTTTTATATCTAGTTATTATTTGATTATAATTCTGGTATAGACCTATTTTATTGTAGGTCTATACATTTTATTATATTTATAGTTATTTAATTTCTTAAAGAAAGTATTACTTTCATCAGGACCAAAGCTAACAGAATTAGCTCATTAATCTCCTCCCCCCTTGTTATAGATTAGTCATTACAAATTGCAGATACTCCAAAACGCAGTAAGACATGCAAAATTTAAAAAATAATAGTTTTGACCTGCTATTCTTCTTAATAACCTTTTGGGCAATCCATACTCTACTGGGTTAAAGATTAGGAAATTATAATTTCAAGAAAATGTATCCGAATTTGCATGGGGGGAGAGTAGAGAACCATCTAAGAAATACCTCAATACACCGTTACGGGATTTGAACCTAAACCTTTATTTAATCAGACAACCAAATAAGATGAGACTGCCTTTATTCGTGTGCCCACCTGTTTGGGCTAAAATTACTTTCTTCATTGATTTAAAACATAAGAATAATCTACAAATGTAATCTCTAAAACCAAGATAAACAAAGCTATAACAAGGTTTGATTATTTTGTAGAAAGAAGAACCATCAGAGGAGCGAGAGCACACTTCACACAGTCCTAACAACGATTCTGGTATTTCTCCGGGTCACGGATCTTCCTGTACCAACAGCGACGGTCCATCTCCTAGTCATGCCACACATACCAACAATGACGTTCAGAGCCCTGTCGGAAGTCCTCAGTCTAGATACACCCTGAACATCCCCCAGCAATGCGTCACTAGACCTTGTACCAACCCTTTCACTCCCGCTGGACCACCGTCCTTCCCAGACAAGGAACTATCCTCTACAAAATCCGTCCACAGTCCAAGTATCACCAACACATCCTCTCCAAACAACACCCCCAACCTTGTTGCTATGACATCAAACCACGAAACAATAGAGATGACGCCTGGAAATTCAACACCTGAAAATAAGAACCAAATTATAACAGTTTCGAACACAAGACTGACGGATGAAAACAGCCACAGCTCATCATCTGCCTCAGAAGGCGAGGGTCTCTACTATAACAGTAAGATGACGTCTGGAGAAGAACTTGATGATTCCTTGCATCGACTCCAGTTAACCTTTGGACACACCCCAGTGATGGAAGGTGGGGATAACGACAAAGTTTATAGTCCAAATGAAGAGAAAACCATTTTTCAATGTCCACTCTGCTCTTTCTCCTCTTTGTACAGGTAAGTTTAACTAGCAACATTTATTTGTTTATTTCTAACTTAGAGCCATTTCATTTAACAATCTAAAGTAATAAATATTATTTTTGTCATTAAAAGAATGAATACTTAATATTATATTATACTCATAAAGCTCAAATAATGTATTTGAAAAAACACTTTACATAGTACTTATTGAATGTTACCTTTTTCCTTCTTTTATATCTGAGCTGGTGTTTACTTTTTTTATGATAGGTGCGACAAATTAACATTTAATCATACTGCTTTTAAAAAGTTAAAATTATTCTAGTAGCTCAATTTTATAAAACTTACCATAGTACTTATTTAGATTTACAATCAAGCACTGTCATTAATAAATAGAAGCTGGTAACTACAGAAAGTCACAATGGATGTAAGATAAAACTAACATATTTGATCTCCTAAAATATATCTAATATACTTGGTAAAACAAGTATAGCTAAACAATTATATTGGATTTACTTCATATTTTTTTCCTGTAGATCATATTAAAATTCACTCAAATTAATTTATATATAATTAAATTTACATTGTTAAACATTCTGTAGTTAAACACACTGCTTTACTTATCGAGAGGTAGCACATAAAAAAGTGTCGTAAATTGAGATATGGTTGTTATGATTAATGAAAGTTCATGGATACATGTCTATTAGAAATAACCACCACAGAATTTAATTAAAAAAACATCGTTCAACACAATAAAAAGAATTAACTGTACAGATGATTAAAATTAAGAAATTATTTGCATTTCCAGAATTAGTTGTACATGTTTTTATTTTTATTTCCTTGTTTGTAATTTTTAATTGTGGCTGAGAATATTTTCTACACAAATGAAATAAAGTGTAGTATCATGAGTAAAGTACTCAAGTATGTTTGGCTTGATTTTATTAATTGCAGGTCCCAGTTCAATAATCACTTAAGTTCCCATTATAATCACAAGTGCTCGTATTGTAACTTTGCAACCAAAGACATGGAAAAGCTTCATACTCATTTGCGTGAGGATCACGACCAGTACATGTCTGCACCTGAGGATGACTGTGAAGGGGATGGGAGCATAGAAGGGGACGAAGAAGAACCAGGGGTGAGGGTTCCTAGGGTCAACTCTCAAGGTAAGGTGAAGACATTCCGCTGCAAGCAATGTAAATTTGCAGCGGTCACCAAGCTTGAGTTCTGGGAACATTCACGCTGTCACATAAAGGTAGAAAAACTTCTTACATGTCCCAAGTGCCCATTTGTGACAGAGTATAAACACCACCTGGAATATCACCTTAGGAATCATTTCAAGTCCAAACCTTTCAAGTGTAACAAGTGCCCATATTCTTGTGTCAATAAATCCATGTTGAACTCTCATTTGAAATCCCACTCAAACATATATCAGTATCGATGTTCAGATTGTACATATGCTACCAAATATTGCCACAGTTTGAAGCTTCATCTCAGGAAATATGCACACAAACCAGCAATGGTCCTCAATCCTGATGGGACACCCAATCCTCTACCAATCATCGATGTATATGGTACTCGAAGAGGACCGAAACAGCGTACCAAAAATTCAGATAGCATAAATGAAAACAACAACTCCTTGATGGCACCCACAACTCAGCCTCAAGCTACCCACCCAATGGGACCCCAATACACCTTGTTCCAGCCTTCATACAGTGTTTTGCAAACTCCTCAACAGTCTTCTTCAAATTTGGCCCTTCCATTTCCATATGGCCCCTTAATCAACAGTTCTTTCCCGCCAACTTCTGATGGGTCTTTGATAAGATTCCCAATTATTAACAAAATTCAGCCTTTACGAGATGATGGTGGGAGTACTCTTCAAGAGGGAACAATGTCCTGCTTGAATAAAGTTTTGATTAGTCAGTTAAATAACAACAATAACAACACTTCTGATGTCACTGAAAAACATTATATGGCACAGATCTCCTTACAGCAACCAGGAGGTGGTCAGATTAATATTGATGGTATCGGGATGAAGCATATTGGTTCTCCCCTAGACTTGAGTAAGCCTGACACTCCAGAGGTGACAGAGCCTCCTAACACATCTATTAATACAAGAACTGACGGATCACCAACTGCCACTGCAAAGAACCGTAGAAAGGGTAAAGCTTTCAAACTTGAACGAATCGCCATGAAACTCCAACATCAGCAGTCTTCAGAAGAAGAGGAAGAACCTAACATTAAAGTCCCAAAATTAAGGGTTGACAAGGTAATAGAAAACACTGCATCAGTATCAAACACTGCTCCTTCGACACCTGAGACTCTGTCTCAGATTCCTCACGATGAAGATGAACCAGAGAAGAGGAAAGAGCCTGAAAAATCCTTGTGCTCAGATGAACAGGATACTTATAACTGCTCCTATTGTGACATTACATTTAAGGATATTGTGATGTACACAGTGCATATGGGCTATCATGGCTACCAAGATCCATTCACATGTAATATGTGTGGACAGCAGACTCCAGATAAGGTGGCATTTTTTCTGCACATTGCAAGGTCATCGCACATATAAGTGGTTCATTACAAAGGTAAAGGACTTAAGTGTGTGAAAGACTCAAAGTTTTTACTTTTGGTACACCAACTTGTATAGTGTTTTATAATATATTTAATTCTTGTACTTCAAAGTTTAGTGTTTTGTGTGTATTTATTTATAAGTCACAAACTATGAGACTCATTAGCACATAAAACTAATATATTATTTTGATTAAAAAAATTATATGCAGCTAATTTGTCATTCTAGTCGAGATGTTTTCTCAAAAGATTACAGGTAATTCTGTCTTATCTGGCTGTGTCCATTTATTGAAGATATTAAATATTAATTTATTTTATTGTTTATTTCAAAGTGCAATTAGTTAGATACACAACATGTCACAATATTTTTATGCATCTTAAAAACATTTTTATTTAATTTTTTTGTTTACTTTTTGTGCAGAGTTTTAATGCTTAGAAGTAGCAACACTGCATGTTTGTTGGTTAATAATAGGTTGTACAATAGAACCTCCTCATTTCAGAGTCCAAGGGATATCTAAAATAATTTGACAAACCGGTACTCAAAATTCAAATTAACTAGTTTTATGAGTATCGAGGCAGCTGGTAAACAATAAATCAATACCTAACCTCAAAATATGCTACATATAAAGATGCTTTATTTATGCTATGTAAAACACACATACACGATATATACATAAACATGAAAAAAGTTATTAAAACATAAACTATAAAAACTCAGAAAAATTAACATTAGAAAATCAGACTTATATCAGTTTTTGCACTTAAATGACATTACTTTGAAAACTTAATGATCTTATTTGTTGTAATGTGCTTATCTTGACACAATAAACAAACTCTTCGAGTTCACTAATTGCGTTAAAAATGTTATTTTTCATCTGGTTTGGATTCAATGAATCTTCTCTTTTAATATACGGAACAATAGCGTTAATTGATGTTATTGGCATATTGGATAATTGTTAAGTTAGGTTTGAAATGAATACTAAAATCTATAAAATTAACAACTTGCTTCGAATTATCCAAATATTTCCTTCTGAAATTTGAATTATATGTTATTTTTTACAATTGATTTAAATAGTAACTTAATGAGGAATTATGTTGGGTTCAAATTATTCAATTTTTCGAGTTAATCAATTTATAATTAGCCAGATCCTACTGTAATTAATGTTGAAGAATTAAGACTGAAACCATGGTATCTATTATTTGTTATAAAAAAAAATATTTCCAGGAAGTTTAGATTTTTCGACATAGTGATATAACGGAAGAGTCACAGGATGAGTAGCAAATTTTTTTTTGTAGTGGTAGCAGTATATTCAATAGCAAAAGAGAAAGTATATTATTTTTATCTTCTTTAACCTCATTACAACAGCATCACCCCTCACTTTCCTGACTTTCTGCACAGTAGGATTCTCTTGTCTTATCTCATTAGTATACAGTACTATATAATTGTTAACTATTTTAACGCTTTCCTGTTAATTTTTTTTTCAAACAAGCATATTTTTATTGGTTTATTTAATTTCAGTCTCTTAGAATATCTACACAAACACATGCATGTTAAATTACTTAATTTTAATTAATACTTTGAAGCAGGATCTATCTAAGGCAAAAGTTTTTTGTGTGCAAAACTCACATTTTG
>CABFWB010001654.1:43267-53398 GCA_902151455.1 Timema bartmani
AAAATTTTTTTTTTTTTTTTGCATACATAAAATATTGCTCCAGTAGAAAATCAAGAGTTTAATTTTCTTCTCATGATTACCTCAACATTTCTTGAATATCTGTCATGAGTGAAGCGACATTAGATGACAAACTTTTTAAATGAAGAGAAAAAGTTTTCATTAAATTCCAGAAAACACCCCCCTCTCCCCGACAGATATTCAAGAAATGTTGATACGTCATACGAAGAAAATTAAACTCTGTGTTCCTACTGGAGAAACATTTGATTTATTTTGACGAAAAAATGTTTTGCTATAAAAACTACAAAAACACTTAGCCTTTTCTCACGTTCCCAACATTCCCACCCACCTCAGCTGTCCATGTGGAACAAGCGAGAAAAAAAGTACAAAAATTTTTTCTTCAAGTTTTAATCGGACCTTGAGCTTACGCACGTTATGTTGACGACAATCTGACCTAGTTCCGCACAACCCCTGCAGATGCCTCTCGTATTGGGGTGTGCGCCGCCCCAAATAATACTCTGGTATTGCCTCTAAATAAAAAGGGTTGAATGTGCTCCGTCAAAATATGGATTGTCACCTGGTCCAACACTTACAGAGAAAATGAAGCCTAGATTATAGTTCAATTTTTATAGGAAAAGCCTTTTATAAAATACGAATAGTTTTCCCCGCATCGTTGGGTGAATGGTCTAAGGCATCACAATCGTATTAGACTGGCCTGTTGATGATGGGAGATCTGGGTTCAAATGCCGGTCAGATCTAGTCAGGGCGGTTTTTCTTAAATGGTTTCCCACTCTGCTTCCACGCAAATACGGGTAGATTATCTCTGAAATGTTTCCTTCCTCATCCCTACCACATTAGAGTAATTAGTAAATAGGCGTATCACCTGAAACTGAATCAATAAGAGTTTGAGAGCACATGGTCTAAGGCGTCACTCGTGATAGACTATATTGCCAATGATGGGGAGATAAGGATTCGAGTCCCAGCCAGGTGTACTAAAGGTGGTTTTTCTTATAAGATTTACCACTCTTTCTTCATAAAATGCGGGTACACTTCCTCTAAATCCAACCTTCCTCATCCCTGCTACGTTAGACTAATTAGTACGTAGGCGTATAATCCGAACGAGTAGTGAGACGCTGTACTAAAACAAAACACGTGCGTCTTTCCTGTTCGCTTCGGATGAGAGGCAGATTCATCCGTCACGTTCCACAGACAAAACGATCGCCTCTCTCCCCGAAATATTCTGGTGTACCCTACTAGACCCAACCCCTCTCCTAAAAGGAAAACTCGCACGAGTACTCGAACTCTTGCCCCGTTGACCCGAAAGATCGTCGGGCGACAAGCCGCCAATGTCCAGATGCCTAAGAGCAGTTTATTTCCGGTCCACGTGCTCTTCGTTAGCGATTCTCAGTACCTCCCCTATCAGCAGCTGAGTTTTTCTGAAGAAGGGGGGAGAAAAAACATGGATGACGGGAAACCTGTGCTCTCCTGCTTTGCAGTTAAGGTCATTAATAGTTCCTGTTCCTGAAAGTGTTGACGTATTTGAGGATGGCACGAAACGTTAATGTATATTAATAAGTGTATATTAAATTAAGTTAAAAAAAAACCTTCGACTACCTGAATAGATACATATATATATGAAAAATTCCTAACGCTGTGGATATTCCGGATGAACAAAGACGCGTAGAACAAACATAAATAGTACGAAATAATCGTAAATGCTTTCTTAGATATAATTTATTGTATTTAGAAACAAATTAAAAAAACAAAACCGTTATTAGTAAACTAATCTTAACTTGAACAATTTTTCCGCACAAAAAACTTAAAATTTTAATAATCATACTAAACATTTCTTATGTATAAATTTTCGACAAAAATTAGTATTCAGAACATTAACTTCCAAATATATTTTTTATAAAATCGAGAATTCAATCTTATGTAGGCTTAATGTAAGGCTCTTCCTACCTATGTTGAACAAAATCGTTAAAGCAATTTTATAAAATTTTCGAATTTAAAGAGAGACAGGATTTTAAGACCAAACTTTTTGAGTTCAGCGGCACGTAAAACGTCATGATCCATCTTTATCTTCGAAGTCGAAAATTGTCACGATTACAACGTTTTCTCCAAATGATGAAGTAAAATTGAAACCAAGTCAGAACACCAAGTAGCACACACCTAACTCTAGCGCTAAAAATGTTAGTTTCAGGCTCCAAGAACGAACCCTAAATTATATAAGTACCTGCACCCGGGACCGAACCAGGTTTCCTTCAACTATTGTGTGACTGTGAGAGGTAAGGGGGAGGGGAGAAAACCTTTTTATTTCTTCCAAACAACTTGAAACGAGAGAAAAAATAAGACCGTAGTGTACAGTCTGGTTTAGATAAGAAGGAACATTTTTGACAGTTAAAATAATTTTTACATTTCTATACGTCAAGTCATATGTAACTCACTTTCCCAAGGTAATATCAATACCTATGAAATAATACTAATACAAAAGCAAAGTGTTATCAATGTTTTACTAAAAAAAAAAGTTCATATTTTTTCAAAGATCCTTCATACCGATGTCCCACCATAACAAAGTTACTTTTGTGGAATTAGACTGATAATAGAAAACACTTATCTAAATTCAAAGCTATACGGCAATGAGTATTTATTTTCTTTAGATTATTTTTCGTATGCTATACTTACGAGTTCAACCTAACCTACAACCTAAATCATCTGAACATTGAAAACACAGACTTAGAGCTAGAAATGTATTATTTAGGTAATAAGATGAACACTCAGCTCCTTAAAAAAAATCTTTCAGTTCATATTCATAGTCATATAATTTCAAATATTATTTGTTGGAGGTGTACTATTTTGTTTACATCTATTTAAAAAAAAACAAATATTTTAATATTTGCCCCCATGTATTTTACAACAATTTGATAATTATGTCCAAATGACGATACACTTTAAGAGGGTGCAAATATTCGATACTTCAATTTGGATTCGAATATTTGTCAGCTCTTATTTCACATGAAAAAAAAATAGTTTCAGCTTCGATATTACAAAACCTCGCGAAAAATTACATTGATAGCTAGAATACAAATATATTTTTCATTTTTTGTCATTATGTGCTTTTATGTACACTTCATTAACAATGAAAGATAAGCTTTCCCGCTTCAGAGGCCGAATGGTCAAAGATAGTGTTGAACTAGTCTGCTGATGACAGGGAGATCGAGGTTTGAATCCCGGTCGAGTCTACTGAGAGTGGGTTTTCCTAAATGGTTTCCCCATCACTCTTCTTCCACGCAAATGCGAGTAGAGTGTCTCTAAAATTCTTCCTTCCTCATCCCTAACCAGTTTGCGTAAAAATTATCATAATTTATGCGTATAACCTGAATAGGTATTAAAACGTGAGTGGTGACTCACCCCAAACAATTTATTTCTGATTGGTGACCTGGTGGTCTAAGGGTAAGGTGTCAAACTTCTGTGCTGGTGGTCCAGGGTTCAATCCTCGGTCCCGGCACAGATTTATCTGATTGCCAAACCCTTCCTTCACCTCTGACAAGATGTGTATTAATCACATCTTGTGAATGTGAGGAATGCTAGGCCTCCACCGTGGTTCGGATTCCACGTTAAACTGTAGGTCCTCCATTTAATCTCACAATCACCCTACCATTGCACATTAGCGTAAGTGCGTATAACCCGAAAGGGTAGTAAGACGCGGTGCTAATAATAATAAAAATAATAATAATTCTGATTGTTTCTTTTATATTGTTGTGCCGATCAACACGTGTCTCAGTATAGCTGCCTCTTTTAATCCATAGAGTGCAACGATTAGCAAGACCAGTGTTTAGTTGCTAGCTGACCCGTGACCGTTGCAACGAGAGGTTAAAGTTACCCGGGGTGTACCACACCCCGCCACACTACTGGCGTTACTGTTTTTAACAAGGTGAGAGTATTCATAAAATCGTATTTCTATATTTGTATTGCTATATTTTTATTGTATCATTATAATTTCAAACACATAAAATAATTTTTGTTCCTGTATTGTACTTGTAATTGATTTTATTGAATATTCTTGGACTAAATGACATGCTTTTTTTTTTATATAGATGAACAGCTACGAAATTGAAACAAAAAGGATAAGAGTCCTTTTTGACGAGGTTTCTGCAGAGGATTTTTTTGATTCAGAGGATGAAGAGGTGCGTGAAATGCCCAAAAAAAAATTATAGAAAAATTAAAATAGCTTATTACATTTGTGGTGTGCACTTATGTATCGATCATGTAATAAAAGCATGTGAGGGCTGTGTTGGAAAACGCCAGCCAGTGGAATAAGTTGTTGAATAGCATATTTGCCTGACCTGTTTGAATAAATCCCTATTCTGATGTAATAAAAAATAATAATTTAGTAAATATTTGACATTATTTACTCTTAAACGTTTCTAAATAATATTTTTGTAACTAAAAAATATAAATTGAATAATTAACTATTGCAAAAAAAATATAAGTTAATTAAATTTAACATTTTGTTCAACAATAATTGTCTCTAATAGATGTACAAATAAACTGTTGCTCAGAAATTTTTGTATAGAACAAACTTATTATTTCTCCCTGAATTTCATAAATATATTCATTAATAGTTATAAAATGCATTAAAAAATACTTTACACCGAAAGGTATTTTAAATAACTTTTTTTTTGTAAATTGCAGCAAATTTCAAAGGTAAAAATGAAGAATTATATAATATAACAGGTTCCACTAGAAAAACAAATTAAAATGTTACTTTTTTCACTAACAGATTTTAAAATGTATGAAAATAAATATACTACACTCAGTTTAAAAAAAATATTCGTGAGCTATTTAAAAAAATGGGTGGGGTGTACAGACACCCCACACACCACAGGCCCAAGAATTTTAGAACACACTACTGCCGGGTTAAGGCGCTGTGATAAAAAAAACATGAGCCAGCTACCCTACAGTGTGTACATGTGTGAAGTATACATTACAAAGATTGTTTATGTGCTAAAAATCTATAGCTATTGAATTGAATTTTGAAAGCTTAATTTATCAGTTATTTACGAAATTCGTTAATCATTCATGCAATAATTAAACATTTATATAGGCTACATTTCGTGGCTTATATCAATTGATATTTAAAATTTAAATAAATATACATAGTAAAATATATTTTTCTCAACACAAAAACAACCACAAAAAAGTTCAAAGTTTGTTTAGGCTTTGGGGATATTTCATATTTTTCGACTTTGCTTGGCTGTGGTAGAAAAATTTGACTTTACGTCTCCCTTGTTACCAAAAATTATAATGTCATGTAGTTTCCTAAGATTTCAAACGTTGAACCTAAAAAAAAAAAGCTTTAAAATAGTCATTTACTAACAACCACCTTCAAAAATAGGAAAAACAACTTTCACCAAACGATGGATTCTGCAAACAAATTCCTTAAATAGTCCAAACATAAAAAAAAAAACCTGCGTTTTTGACAGTTGGAACCCCACTTCTGCGAAACGTAAAGAAGAAAGTACAGTGTTACGCTTTAGTCAATAGAAGATTTGAAATCAAGCCTTACCCCCTCACCCTCTTCTCTTTCTTTCACTCTTCTCCACTACTAAGAAAGAAATACATTGACTGTACTATAAATCAGAAATGTCATGAACTTTTTCTGACGAACAATAAACTTTTAAAAGAATACACCAATTGTAACAAAAGGTTTTCGAAAAACCTGTTAGCATTTACGAATACAAAAAAAACAACCCAAAAAACCCTCGTCCTTATGAGGGTTTTAAAAAATAAGAAAGGGTTGAAGGTTGAAACCATTGTATTTAACTAACAGACATATAGATAGCCTTTTTTTATTTAATTTTTATGATGCTAAATGACCTCGAACATTTTAATTTAAAAAAAAATAGAGGTAGAAGAAATATTTGACCCAGTTTAGATTATTTATTATAGTTAACACCGCTTATATATTTTGGAAAATGATTTTTTTTTATGTCTACATATTTTGACTATAAATTAATATACGATTGAAATATATGGATGGATAAATCCTATAATTACAACGGTATATTTAATTATTTTTTAGCACCGCGTCTTACTACCCGTTTGGGTTGTATGCCTATGTAATAATTACACTTATATGTTAGGGATTAGGATGGTTGAATTTAGAGGAAGTGTACCCACATTTGTGTAGAAATAGAGTCTGAAACCATTTAGAGAAAATCACTTTTATTACACCCGACTGGGATCGAACCTCGATCTCCCCGTCTTTGGCAGTCTGGTCTATTGCGAGAGTGATATCTTCTCAGACCATGCGGCCACCGAAGCGGGTGTATCTTTAATTGATCTGGTGTAAAATATTTTGTATTTGTTTCGTGGGAATATACCGTCAATAGAAAGAAAAAAATCTATCTTCTAATCACCTTATAGAAAATGGAACGCCACACGTACTGGTGGGCACGCGGACAAAGTTGCTACTCTAGTCTTGTCTGGTTTGTAAGTGATGGGGAGGTCGGGATTTGAATTCCGAGGTGGGATCTTCCTCATTTGTTTACTCCTCTACAACTTTGTGAATGTGGGTATAGTCAGTTCATTTAGGTTTTTTCCTGGATGACAGTTCAAAAATCATATGTTTAGGTTTTGGGCTACCAACACTTGTAAAAGACCACTGTTTTGTTATAAATGTTAAGTTTTTTAGTTAAATGTTGTGTTTTACATTTAAAATAACGTAAACTTAAGTTTTCTCACACTATTTAATTACTTTTAATAATTTATTTTTACCCAATCCGAAACAATATTTTAAACATAATTAAAAGTACTTATTCTTCGTTTTGGAATGTTATTTATATTGTGTAATATAGTGCATACATTAATACCTTTTAATATTTACTTGGAAAAACCCACCTTGGTTGCGTAGTTAGCTAACGTGTTAGTTTCGTGCTGAGCTAGAATGCCGAGGACGGGGAGATTGAGGTTCGAATCTCGTTCGGGTGAACTGAGGGTGGTTTTTCCTAAACGGTTTTCCACTCTCCCTCCACGCAAAAGTGGGTTCACTTCTTCTATATTCAACCTTTACAATTCCTAGCTCATTAGAGTAATTAGTACTTAAGCGTGTGACCCGAACGGGTAGTAAGACACGGTGCTAATTAAATAATACTTGAAAAAGAGAAAATTTTTACTTTCTCACTATCTTACAGGTAGAGAAATTATTGTGATCGTCAAAAAATCTAACTCGAGATTTAGATGAATGTCAACGTTTCATGATCCCCGAACCCTAAAAAGTGTTTTTTGCAATGTCATCTGTCCGTGTGTCTGTCTAACCCTAAAATTAAGAGTAATATACTAAGGGCTGAAAAGAGAAAAAAAAGTTTTTCTCAAAATCAGCTGTAACGATTTTGATTAAAATTCGTATCTAGGCATTGATTAAGATTATAAATAAAATGGCTATTTTCTTTTTCCCATGAAAATGATTTTTAGGTACTTTACAGAAGCGGAAATTTCCTTATTTCCTCAGCTATTTAATATATTTAATAAATTATCATTGCAAAATTGTAGTACTATTAAAAATAATCAACTTTTATTTGAAACATATATTTATAAAACCATTAGTTTCGAAGATATTGGCAAATATATTAATACAATTTTGTTAGCTTTATTTGTAGAGAGATACTACTTAAGTTTTAACGCAATAATTCTCCAATGCCATAGAGTAAGTAAATAAAGACTCTCAAAATGTTTATGTTATTTTTCCTTTAACCTCTTAGGGGAAATGTTTGTGCGCCATTTTAAACTCAATAGTCAATATTTACCTTTTTATTGGTCAACATTTTTAAATAAGGAATTTAATAGCAATTCGATGACTTGAAGGTGTGCATCCTTTAATAAAATGTCGAATATTTTAACCAGAAGTCGAAATTTTAATACGAAGTGTTGACCTTTGTGACCCAATAGCGACCTTTTTTATTGGTCCAAATAATTAAATGAGGACTTTAATCCTTTAAATATAATATTATAAAATTTAAAACGGGGAGTAAACATTTTTTTTGCGTAATTAGGACGAATTTTGAGTAATTAATTATCTCCATTTTTAGACAATGGAGCGAGAATGTCAGTGCGGAGTTCCATGCCATTTATTTTTAAATAATATTTTATTTTATGATTTTCTATCATATTTCGAAATATTTAACTGAATTAAATATTTTTATCCACTGCGGGAGTGCACCATTGTGAAAAAAACTTGTTTCCGTCATGTTCAATCACATGGTTTAAATTCGTCGGTCGCCATTTTGAAGCTATATTCGTTATAATTCTTGTGAAAGTGCTATGATTAATACATTTTTCTAAGTGCAATCAAACGGCAAATAAGCTTGTGCCCGACCTTAAATAAATATAAATAATATTGGCCTAAATTACTGAGGTTAACCATCACATTCATAGATTACCATATTATATTTTCATTACAGTTATCCAAAGTGACAGATGTCAGCTGTTGGCGTAGGGATACATTAGGGACTATTTCTAGTAAATTTTTGAGCTGTCATCCAAGTAAAAATTAATTACTTAATATAAGGAGTAGGATCGATGAAGGTAGTATAGAAATGTATTTATACTAGCGGGAAGAGTATGTGAAAACCACATTAATTCGAAACATGCCCTACGCCCTCTTTGTCATAATATTTTAGACCCACTTCAGTGGCCGAATTGTCAAAAGGTCCTTGCACACCGGAACAATATCGTCGTATATGTACGGTGCGTGGATTTCTATTCCGCTTTTAAAGTAAAAATACACGTCTGATACTGTCATGGCTGCCTTTACCTACCCCCACTCCTCTCACCCTTTCTGGTCTACTCTAAACTCTCTTGGTGAGGCGGTATTGTTATTGTTATTGTATTGTATCATAACTGTGAAATGAGCTAATTATTACTGTACAAGAGTATAAAGCTATTTATGACATTAGGGATATGTTTTATTATGACACTAAGCATGAGGGTAACGCATGGGCCGAAATTAGCGAGCGAATACATCGAACAGTTAAACAGATTCAAGTGTATTACTGAATAGTACAGTAACGATATTAATGTATTTATTGCCGAACGTCAACAAGGCCTCCTGTTGAGACCAGACATGGGCGGATCCAGATCATTTTCATAGGGGGGTCATAATTATAAATAACATAGTTACTTACAATGTTAGATTTCAATTTAAAGCCATTTAATAATTTCTCATTCATATTTACGCATGCTTTAAATCGAGATCATCCTCTCCAATTTTCTAAAATCAGATAGTTTTTATAAACTATTTGGAGTGGCCCTCCTTCAACAATTTTTTGAAAAATGGTTCACTCTAGAAGCTATGAGTAGTCTCTGCCTTTATTTTTAAAAAAAAATTAGATTCTTTTATAAATTATAATCCACCATTTAAAGTGTTCCTCACCTAGACATTGTTGAAATATGGATGCCCCTCGAAGCTATTTAGAGCTTCCTCCCCTGACTTTTTATTCCAGTTTGATGCCTTTAGTCTAGTAGTTATTTAAAGCAAATTTTTGACTATAAAATGCATATAGAAGTCATTTGGAGTTTGATTTAAGCCCATATTTCAGCTTCATATTCAATAATATCAGAGGATTTGAAATATATCCAAAGGGGGAGGGGGGGATTTATTCCAGGGACGGGCAAACTATTTCCAGGGTGGCAGAGTACCCCAAAGTTCCGCCGCTCCTGCTGTCCACACATAGACTACGCTATATTTGGTATTCGTGGATGAACTACTTACTCTCAGGCGATTATTAGTCTTCTTTAATGTGTGGTAGTCTACCGTCTCTATGCGGAACAATGTTTGTTACTCGGTACGCACTACAAAAATATTAGTACAGGAAAACGAATATTTTTTCTACACTTACGTGAGTCATATCGAAAATTGAATAAACGCGGACGCATAACGCACGTGTGGACCCGGCTTAAGAGGTGTCTGTGCGTTAAAAGACAATAAAATTGTATGATTTATATGTGTTGTATTTTCTTTCTAGAATTTGAACTTTCATTTTGTTTTTTATATTATTTTTCTATAACTTTCACAGGGGAGTCAACTGACTCTTTCACCCCCCCCCCCCCTGAATCCCCGCCTGAGACCAGACC
>CABFWB010001654.1:53472-88990 GCA_902151455.1 Timema bartmani
GAATCCGCGCCTGAGACCAGACCATACAATTTAAACTTAAAAACATTCTTTTCTAAGCACAGCTCAAACTAAAGTATTCGAAAATTTTTATATCGTCGTGAATCAAATCCTCAAATCATGTAAAAAATAACTTCCCAACTTCTTTTCTCATTGATATCATGTATCCATTTCCTTTTTCTCTGGTTCCTTCAACATAGCCTCTACCACAATGTCTTCATTAGAAGAAGACAAGGTATCACTAATTATTTTAACAGAACAACACATTGCACTGCTCTCAGGTGGCGAAGGGGAAGTATGAGGCATGGAAGGAGAGGGAAAAACAAGCTCTTGGGGTGTATTCGTCGTATATACGATCTCGGTGCGGGGGAACGTCGCGGCAATCTGATACCATACCGCTACTGTCTTGACACCGTACTCATTCGATACTATGCCTGTGTGCAAGAAAATTCAAGTCGTCATTCTCGTGTTAGAATGGCTTGCTGATGACGGGGAGATCGGGGTTTGAATCTCGGTCGGGTCCACTGAGGGTGGTTTAGATCCTGAATAGTTTCCCTCTCTCCTTACACGAAAATGTCAGATTATCTCTAAAAATGCTTCCTCCCACATATTTTCTACCCTATAAGAGTAATTATCATATATGTGTATAACCTGAACAGGTAGTAAGATTCGGTGATTAAAATAATCATAATTTTAGGTCTTGCCTGGAATCAAACCAGACGTGTCTTGTAGCAGCGATGAGCTGTACACCTTATAAATGTTTTTGTGCTGAAGAAGACAGAGGTCTCCCTCCAGAGTGTGTTTATCTTCATTCAAGAAGAGGATCTTCCTTCTTTGTCAGCCATTGAAGAATAGGGAGGTTTCGCAGGCATTTTAACAATATTGATTATCCACCAAGATATTTAGGCCTTGCATTCTAAAAAAAAAAAAAAAACACCCTCGTATGTTATGAATACAAATTAAGCTGTGATCAGTCACGGATCAGATAAGGCCACAATAAAATTATGATATGGTAATTTATTTGTTCGGATTAAAATGACATAAAACATATTATACAGTCCAATTTTTATACAAGGGACATTTTAGAAAATACAAACGTACTATTTGACGATCAACATTTAAAAAATTGTACTATATATTATTAGTGTTGTTTTATAAGTATTGATGATATCTATTTAAAAAGTGACAGCAGACGATCACAAGACTTGACGTATGAATACGTTAAAGTAGAACAAGTAGATTTTATTGCTCTCAAATAGGGAAATTACAATGAAAAATAGACTTTAGAAAATCCTAATTAAGATTTGAGATTATTAAATTATACAGTTTTATCACGAAAATATACTCAGTTAATATTGTTTTACTCTTACAATTTAAATTATTAATTTAAGATAAAAAGGATTACTAGGGTAAATAATAGCCATGTCATTAGAATTGAACCCTAGACTCACAAGAACGAGTCATTTCACTATATGAGTGACCAGTTTGTTTTAATATGGTTCTAGTTCTCTAAAATACTTGTTTATACGCGTAAATTTGTTTGGATTTATAATTAATTAACATCATTACGACGCGCTTCGGTGGTCGCATGGTCTAAGGAGTTACTCTCGCAATAGACTATACTGCCAATGACGTGAAGATTGGGGTTTGAATCCTGATTAGTTGTATTGAGGGTGGTTTTATCTAAATTATCTTCCACTCTTCCTTCATGTAAATACAGGTACACTTCCTCTAAATTCAATTTTCTTAATTCCTAAAACATTAATGTAATTATTACATAAATGCGATAAGGTTGTAAGACGCGACGCTAAAAATATATCATTACGATAGAAAACTACCCTTAAATATCTAGTTTTTTTGATACACAAGTATAGTGCTATTTATCATTTAAAACACACCCCATATATCCATTTTGAAAAAAATTGTTAAAGAAACTTTTGAACAGTTTTAAATATTCAAAACTAAGTAGTTAGTAAAAATTACCCTTAATTTTAGCGCTAGAAATAAAATCACGATTTCTCCTTAAAGTATGACCATAAAAAACTGAATCGCACCAGCCCGCAAGCGAGCTATACCAACCGAGCGGGCGCCGTATGATAGTAAAGATAGTGCCTATATAGTGTGGATATAGGGTGTCATGTGATCAACACAACAAACCTCCCGGCCATTGATTTCAGTTTTTATACAAAATCATTTACTTCTTTATTCAAGTAGCTCCTCATTTGACTTTATGAAACTGAGTTTGACCTCGTTCCAGACCCACTGCTTCACAGATATATTTTGGAAGTGCCGGGGATCGAACCCGGGACATGTAACCAGGAACTCAGACCAATAGACCACAGAGTCTGTGAGCTGTGACACTATAAAATCCAAACATACTTTGTGAACGAAATCTATATAACCGTTTGAGCTGTAACCTCAGGTAAAGGGGGATGGACAAAAAAAAATCTCGTAAAACTCAATTTTTAAGTTTGTAGGTATCTCGAAGTGAAATTTTTTTCATGAATACAATATAAGAAAGTAAAGTCAACAAATAGAGCAGATTTATGACACACTCATTTTATATTTATGTTTTTTGGTCTTAAAACGATAGAACGCTAATCAGTTATATCATGATTCATACAACCCACACACGCATATATTGTATAATGTAGTCCCGGGCCGCTTGGAACCTGTCATTCCCCCTCTGCGCACAGCTACACATTATTGCGCTGTTTGTTAATAACCTGATATAGTAAAATATTACCAAGATGTTCTTATGAAAGGCTATTATCAGTATTTTCTTTGAAGTCAACAGTTTTGTGTGCTTTCTAAACATTTACCTCAACATAACAAACACTAAGGTAAACAAAATACTTCTGCTAAGTTAATTTATCTTATTGTCTCAGCACCGCGTCTTACTACCCGTTCGGGTAATACGCTTATATACTAATTATGCCAATGGTTTCAGGGATTAGGAAACTTATGTTTAGAGTAAGTGTACCCGCATTTGCTTGGAAGGAGATTGGAACACCACCCTCAGTAGACCCTACACCTGACCAAGATTAGAAACTCGATCTCCTCCGACTAGTGTGATAGTAGCACCTTAGACTATGCGGCCACCAAAGTGGGTTTAATTTAACTTATTTTGCCATTTGTGTTTGTGTTTGCCTTTTTACCCGGAAATTACTAAATACCTTATGCTAGTGTCAGCTGTATCCAATATTAAATATGCTGTGGTCGGTTGAGATAATTTCAACCCGCTTTGGTGGTCGAATTATCTAAGGTAGGCATGCAAACTTGCAGTCCGCGGGCCGCGTCTGGCCCGATCCATGATTCTGCGCGGCCCGCAGGCCTTACGATGAACCAACATACAATACGGCAATTTTTATTTTTATTAACGTAGTAAAAATAAATCATATAGGAATTCTATATCATTGTTATATTTTTTAATGTATTAATTCAAAACTTTTCACATATTGTCCATTTATCAAAATAGTTCTTGATAGAAACTGGAAACTAAGAATAGAGAATGAGTCCTATTATTTTATTTTTTAAGTTTCTTTTTGTAACAATAAGGTACTAAGTTGGAGTTCTGTTTACTCAGCTATTGAAAAGGCTGCAGAGTCACTCCAACAATAAACTTATCTGATGATGATGGAGAGATTGGAGTTTAATTTCCAGTCGGGTGTGTTGAGTTTTTTTTTATTAAATGGTTTGTTTTCCACTCTGCCTCCAGGCAAATGCGGGTAGACTTCCTCTAGATTTAACCTTCCTCATCTCTAACACGAGTAGTGAGACAAGGTGACAAAATAATAATAATTTCAATGAATCTAAATTTATGAGCTAAAAGCAAATTACATCCTCGGTTTCCATATTACAGTCCCAAAGTACTTAGAGGTATGTATTCAGGTTTTTTGTTTAGACATTGAAATATAAAAAGATACTACACATACAATTTTATCATAAAATTGGTATATATTTTGTTGGCGTTTATTCAAGAGTCGAGTCTTTAATTTTATTTCTGGTTTCACCTATTTATGATTTTAAAAAAATTGAGGTGTATAACGTGCACTTTCTGACTCGACTGACTATATCAGGTAATGAATTGTAAACGAACTTAAATCTAATACAGACACAACATCATCCAGCCCCCCAGCCATTAATTCAGCACTGTGAAAATGTAAAATCACAGTTCACCAAGGATACATTTTTCAGCCATGTTGAGAATCGAACCCAGGATCCCTACCTCAGATAACAGCACGCTATCGACAGAGCTTGGATGTCAGTCGAGAATTTGGCAATTTTACATCAATAATAAGTTAGTTTAAAAATCTTATGTATCTCTTTACTATTATTTATGTTTATTAAGTTCACGTCAACCCACCAATCGCCCTCCCCACGACTTAATCAATTATTTTTTTCCCCTAACAGATAAGGGGGGGGGGGGATGTGCAAACCTTTGGAACTTCGTGAAGTAAAAGCGTGAGAGAGTGTCTGTAGTACAACGCGCATAGAAATAAAACTGCGGTCAAATAGAACGTCATCACGACTGGTCCGCGCACACATTAGAGAGAGAGTCACCTATAAATCACTAATCGAGGGATCCGACATGCTCGCGGTTCAAAAGTCGACCTCTAGGGGCCAAAAAGGGCAGCTGCCCTACGATCTTCCAGCATTGAAACACATACCGAAGGCCTGGCCTATTGACCAGAACGCCCTTACGCCCTGGACCTTTGACTTTTCACACGCAAAATAGTAGATTATTGTAATAGAGGTCTTACAGGGTGTAATAAATGTTTTGTTAGTGTAATGGCCCCACCCCTCCCTCCGACCTCTCTCATTGAAAGGAAGCCTATTGACCTCCACTTAATCTATTGACCCACCTTTTGACCCTAAAAATGTCAGCTACTGTCCAGTTCATTCGTAACCCCTACCAAACTTGCAAGATGATTAAAAGCCTAAGGTGAAAGAACGAATGTGTTTTTATGAATCCTTTAGAGAAGGGGGCCGGTAGGAAAACGTTAGGCCTTTTGGAGTTTGATGCAGGAAAGAATACACACATAAATGTTTCGTTAGATATTCCTGAAACCTTTTTACAAAACTAACTTCTCACCTTTTGTCGGATACACGTAAAGTGAGATCGGTTGATATTCTCACGAAAATAAACTAGTGGACTGCACACCATGTTGAGTTTTCGTTTTTGTAACTTTAAATTCACTTTTCAATGATTGTTTGTCACCCCGTTTCCCTACCCGCTAAGGTTATACGCATTATGTACTAACTACGCGAATCTGCTAGGGATGAGTACAGTTGAATTTAGAGGAAGTGTACCCGAATTTATGTAGAGAGAGAGAGATTGGAAGACAGTTTAGTAAAAACCACCCTCAGTGCACCCAACCGGGCTAAAACCCCGATATTCCCGTCATTGGCAGTCCAATCTATTGTGAGAGTGACGCCTTAGGCCATGTGGCCACCGGGGCCTAGGCCTAGGGGTCCCGGGTTCGATTCCCGGCTGGTACCTTGGGTATATTTTTCTTAAGGGGATTTATCTCTACGGTCACCAGGGGGTTGGTAAATTAGGTTTAAGTTATGTTTAAGATTCCCACTGGCCCACACCTCCATATTCACTATCATCACATCATATCAATTGAGGGTACGTGTGGACAACCTCCATTGGTGTACCCTGGGCAACGTTGTGTGTCACCAGAGTGACGAATAGTCTACATACAGGCGACTGAACTGTGACACCTTAGACTGTTAGGTCACTGAAGCGGGTAGGTAACTGTTTAAAACTGTGTCTATGGTGGGGGTGTCAGGAGAAGGATTACATATGTGTGGTGGGCATTTGGGAGCTTACGCCATGTGATACAAAACTTTCCCATTTATTATTTAGTGTGAAGGGGGAGGAAAAAATCTTAGAATTTTACACTCTATCTCCAGATAATCCTCCATTAATCCAAGGAAACAAAACATCCCATTTTGTCTCGCCGTTTTGTTGGTCTTTGAAACCATGACACATACAAGTAAAGATTTATGTCAAAAGGAAATGAATGAAGCAATCGTATTTTAGAAGGTTGGGGGTCGAGGGGGGAAGGGGAGAGACTGCAAAACGGAACAAGATGACCGCTTTTGCTACAAGGGTTGCTTTTGTGAGGGGGTGGGGGAGATCCAGAGGGAACACACAGCAATGGTCAAGCTTTAGAGAGCAGATGGATGACAAAAGAGTATTTCCAATTTTGTGAAAAGTTTACATTATCAGAGTTGTGACCATTAAAAGTGTTGCGAATGGGTTTACTGGTAAAATCAGCTATGTCGTTTAGGGAATAGAACGCCTTTTTTTTTTGCACGCGCGTGTGTATGCCAGAACAAGATTTATACGCCCACAAAATATATATATATATTTTTTACATTTCGTTTATTAATTTGGTCCGACACCTTAGCTCAGTCGGTAGAATGTCTGCTTACTGAGCTAAAGGTCCGGAGTTCGATTTCCGACATGGCCGAAAATTTATCATTGATAAAATATAGGTTTACTCTTTCACATTGATAAATTAACGGGTGGGGACTAGATGTTGGGCCTGTCCTAGTCTTAAGTTAGATTATAAGGCATATGAAGCTACGACAGGTCTAGCAGGCCAGTAGTGGAAAATATATGGATTGAATAAAAAACTGACCCAGGCCACAGGCTGGAAACAGTAATGGGTATAATTATTTATTAATTTAATTCTTACCAGCTTCGGTGGTCGTTTGATCTAAGGCGTTACTCTCGCAGTAGACTAGACCTCTGATGACGGGGAGATCAAGGTTCGAATCCCGGTCGGGTGTATTGAGTATAGTTTTTTCCAACAATTGTTTTCCAATCTCTGTCTCCACGCAAATGCTGGTACGCTTCCTTTAAATATAACCTTCTTAATCCCTACTAACCCATTAGCGTAATTAGTACATAAGCGTATAACCCGAACGGGTAATAAGTCACGGTGCTAAAAAAAATCACTCTAAGCAACAACGTTGTAGTGGCCCTTCCCTCTGGCTGAGGGGTTGAGTTTTACTACAATTTTAGAGGATCTTGAGCCCACACCGGTGGGAATGGGGATAAAGGTGTCAGTCTCGTACGGTCTGGTTAGCCGAGGATATGGAGGTTGGGGATAGAAACCCAACAGGGTGTAACGAAGTGTTTTTTTCCTTTTTTTCTTATCCAATCTCCCTTTACGTGAATGCGGTGACTCTTGCTATAAATTTCACCCTTCTCATCCTTACCCCATTAGTGTAAATTTGTGGATATCTCAGACAAGTTGAATCCAAAATTATTTGACAGCTATAAAAGTTACTAAATCTACTTTCAAGTATTCATACGTCAAGTAATGTGATCTGCAGCGGTAGATTTTGATATATATTATTAGAGATAGGGTAAAATAGCATTAATTTTCAGTTTTTTTAGCATTAATTATTGGAAATTTAACGTTTTGTGGCATAATTTAGCATTTTGTAGCAAAATAGGTAAAAATGTATTTCGTTAATGTTTTTAGGGCCTATACAAAGGATTTATGATAAAAGCAACGACTAACGGAATGTGGCGATTAGCCGGATGGGCTGTGGAAGGCACAGGATGCAAGTAAAACCCGAGCTGAAGCACACAGACGAGTGAAACTCAATGATTTTTTAATCACTTATTTACGCTAAAAAACATCGTTTTATAGAAATTCTCAGCATTTTATTTAAATGCACAGCATTTCCAGGAAATTCGCGTCTATTTCACTAAATAGAATAATTGAGGTAAAATACTCTCCAAATCACGTTTTTCGCGTTAATTCGCGAAATAAAAATCGCTTTAAACACTTTCAAATGCCATGAAACGCAAAGAAAACTTATAAATACCCTATTTTCAACCCTTTTTTTTCTTTTCGCGTTTTTCGCAAAAGCGAATTTACCCTATCTCTAGATATTATCAACATCTATGAAGTAACACTAATAATATAGTAAAATGTTATCAATACTGGCATCAAAAATATGTTTGAAAATTTTATAAGATTCTTCCTATGAAGATTGGAATACGGTAAGAAACAGAACACACAAGAAAATTAAAAAAATTTAAAACACTCCTAATTTTTACAACCCCCCATTGATCAAAATCTTACACCTGAAAATTAAAAGTGAATTTTCCAAAATATGTGATGAAAATTCCTATTTTGTGTTTTCCCTAGGTTCCAAAATCGACTTGGTCAGTTCTCACACGCAAGTATTTGGAGCAGCTGGGGTCAGTAGAAACAAAACGAGAGGGTCGCACAGGGGGTCAAGTGAAGAAGGGGTGACAATCTGCTGTGAAATCTGCCTCCATATGAGGGGGTGGTATTAGAACGTAGGAGCGAAGGGGTGGCGGGGGTAATGCACGCTCGGTCACATCTCGCGTTTCTTTTCTCTGCTTGCAGATTGCACTGTGTGAGAAATGGGGGTGGACAAATAAATAAATACATGTGAGAATAAAAGTCCGGTCTTTTGGGGTTGAAACGGTGTTTTTAAGTCGGTCACTCACCTCATTTCCGGTTGCCCAGGGTTGAGTGACATGTCAACAACAAAATACGCCCGATCTAACCGTGGTCTGTCTTTGTACAAAACTAATGCAGTGTATTTAAGGGTGCCAGGTACTATAAAGGAAATAGCATCACACTAGTTCTGAAGCATAAAAACTACTAAAACCATCCTCAATTATTTTAGAAATGTTATTTGATAAAAAATACTTTTTTTTTGGCCAAAATGAATAAAATATTGTTGGTAGCGTATCTGATTTTTTTTCCCGCACCGCGTCTTAATACCCGTTCGGGCTATACGCATATGTATTAATTATACTAATGTATTAGGAATGAGGACAGTTGAATTTAGTGGTAGTGTACCCAAATCTGCGTGGAGGGAGCGTGGAAAACCCTTTAGGGAAAACCACCCCTAGTACATCCGACCGGGATTCAAGCCCCGATCTCACTTTCCTCGGCAATCTAATCTATTGCGAGGGTGACGCCTTAGGCCATATGGCCACTGAAACAGGTTCCTAATAAGTTAAGAGTTCCGAGCTTAATACCCGGGGTGAAAAATATATCATTGGTGAAATGTGAATTTCCTTCCTTTCACAGTGATGAATTAACAGCCGGATACTTAAATTAGTTTATAAGTCGTATGCTCCTATAATCAGACCTTTCTATCGCTTTTATATTAAAATAGATATAAACTCGTAAGATATGTGAAAATAAATAATAGGACTATACATTGTTATAGAAACATTACGCCAAAGATCATACATGAAATAATATAGAATGTTACTTACTCTATGGCATTAGGAATTAGGAACACTGTTACAGAAAAAGTGAAAAAAGAGAAACATCTTAGTCCACCAAAGAGCTAAATTTATTTTCAGGCCTGAATTAAAAAGCATAGAAAGCATCAGAAATTATTGGTTTTATAAAAATATATTTCAAATTAAAGATTTTTATCTTTAATAGTACTACAATTTTACAATGGTAAGTTATTTTGTATCTCAAATGGTTGCTGAAAAAATTATGAAAATTTGAAAATTTCCCTTATGTAAAGTACTTTCAAAGTCATTTTTATAAGAGAATAAGAATTGCCATCTTGTTTATAATAATAAACACTGTATGGATAGATAGAATTTAATCAAAATCTTTACATCGAATTTTGAGGAAATCTATTTTTTCTCTTTTTTCCCCTCAGTAAACTACCCTTAATTTTTAGATTAGCCATCTAATTCCAAAAAATCCCTGGGGGGACCTTATGAAAACCCCAAACACCAAGCTATAGCCCAAGTGGTAAAAAGTTTCAGTTCTATCCCAAGGTACAGACAGACAAACGGCAATGTGAAAACCACTCTAACTGTTTCAGGGGGGTCATGAAATGTCGACATTTATCAAAATCTTGAGTTAGAATTTTTGACGATCACAATACTTTCTCTCCGAGGTGTCGAGAGAAAGTAAAAAAAAATACTTAACCAGAAACTTATAGTTTATTTTCTACATACTCTGATATCAACAGTTATTATCAGTCATGAGCATAGTTAGCATTTGACCAGAAATTTTTTCTAATGAAGTTAAAAAGTCGTGGTCAAATAACGACATAAATTTGACAAATATACAAGAACTGTTGAACTCATTTTGTTTAGAAAACTAAACTAAAGGTTTCTACTGACGAGGTATTTTATTTATTTAGGTCATAAGGTTTTGTTATTTGTTGGTAAAAATACGGATCTTAACTCACGTTCCCTTCTATACCACCCCCAAAAACATGGCTTAATTTGTTGGAGGAAGGCTAGATCTATGTTTCTAGCCATTTACTTTGATTTCACATCTTTAATATTAAAAAAAAATCATAACATTTTAAATGTAAGATTTTTAAATATTTAGGGACCATCCCTTTTGGTTTTGGAATGAGTGATAAAGGAGAGTGAAAAACCATTTAGGGAAAACCACCCTCAGTGAATCTGACTGGGATAGAACCCCGATCTCCCCATCTATGGCAGCTTAGTCCAACATGGGAGTAGCGCGTTAGACCACGGGGCCACCGAATAGGGTTCCTCTGAAACTAAGTGACGATATTGGTCATCCATAAGTCCACATTCATACCACAAATTTAATATTAAATTTGAAAAGCCGGGATGGGTAGTAAGATTCAGTGAAAATAATAATTTTAAAACTAGGATCTTGAGTCTTGTAAGCTATCAAGGAGACGCGATGCTCTCAAAAAAAATTCAGATCCCATCTTGATAAATGTTCGAAACTACTGCCTTAAACAAAACATTCAAGTTATATTTCAAAATGTTGTTCATTGTTCTAACAAACTATGGAGTAAAAGGATAATAAAAATGGCTTCCATACGGGACATAAATTCAGTTTATTTAGAGCTACCCATTAAAGCGTGTAGGGGAAGGAAAGGGAGATAGGAAATAGTGCAGTTTCATTGTTGTACTGTTAGGGGTTTGTTGGAGAGGTTAGGTGTGAGTCATGACTGACCACTGTCCATAGTGGGGGTGGTTATAGGGGTCGTAACAGAGGTGGGGGAGGTGAACCATTGTAATTAACAAGATGGCACCGTGGCCCACTGATATTGCTACAGACTGGTTCTGAAAATTTACTGAAAAGGTGTAGTTATAATATTTATTTTTATTTTTGAGTATTTAAAAGGGGGTAAATACCCGAATATGTGGGCACGTGGATTAGATGCCAGGCTCATCTGATCTGCTTTGACGGTAAAGGGAATGGAGGGGATCGAATTCCAACAGGCTGTACTACTAAGGGTGTTTTTATGAAAGTGATTTACCACATTTTCTCTACGCAAATTAGGGTGTATTTTGTTTAAAATCAACCTTAATTAAATTAGTATAGCCCATATGGGCAGTATTACACAGTGGAAAAAGATGATTGGGCAAAGATGAATAATTCTAGTTCTGGAGGCTGGGGTTTGAATCCCGTCTAAGTGCAATAGGATGTTTGCCTAAGGGGTCGTCCTTAAATTATGTTGGGATGGGGGTTAAGTATTCTCATTCGTTTTTTTACGAGAGGGGAGGTGGGGTAAGAATCCATCTTAATTTTTGTAACAATGTTTATGATGAAACAAAATCTATAAAAAAAAGATCAGAAAAAAATAAAAAATCACTTATATATAATTTATTTACTGCAGTTAATTTAAAACATTATAAAATTTCTTATCACTCATTGGGCTTCCAATTAGTAAATCTAAAAATAGCTAAACGATCGAAATAATATAATTTACAAAATCTTACAAAATTACATAAGATAGAGGGGGAAGGTGGGAGGGGGAATTGAAAATATTACGATTTATTACGTGGGGGGAACCGTGGTGTTGAACATCATGAAAAAAAAGCCTTAACGTCATTTAAGGACGGCCGCTTAGCTCCTCTCCATATTACTACTGGTGCATTTATTTTGAAGCAATCCACTTTATCCTTTTAATATGCCTATATAATTCTTTATCTTATATAACGCTATTTACTTACAATCTTTTTAATTTCTCATAACAAGAGAAAGTATTGTGATCGTGAGGAAAAAATCGAGCTTGAGATTTTGACAAATTTTTGGTTTTATGTGAACAAGAACCCAAAAAAAACTAATTTTACGATTCTGTCTGTCTGTTTGTCTGTCCCTGGCCACAGATTCAAAACTGTTTGATGAATTTTGTTCAAACTTGATATTTAGATATTATAGGGCTATACCACAAAAAAGTTCTTTTTTACCCTAGCCCTTCAATAAAAAGTAATTTACTGATAAGTACTTTTATTTTTATTCCAAATTTTTCGAAAATGGCTCCAATGATTTTGTTTATAATGCATATCTAGAATTTGTTTGATATGATAATTAGCACTACATAATAGGTTTTTGGGCAAAGCTCATTGAAGGGTAGTTTACATATGAAAGGTTTTTAAAAAACTTTGGCTCTAACGATTTGGTACCGAATGGGTATCTTGGTGGTGTTTGACATAACAATTAACACAATATACTTTTTTTTGAGGTAGATGATTGAATTTTCTAAAACTTGAAATATTTTATAAATGGCTATAACAATTTGGTTCCAAATAAGTATTTCGGGAGTTTTTGACATGGCAAATAACATCGTGTACTTGTTTTTGGGGTAAAAAAAACTCGACATATTAAAAAACGGGTCCTAATGATTTATTTCCAAATGGGTATCTTGGGAATGTTTGGCATGAAAATTAACACTTTATATATTTGTTTTTGGAGTAAAAATTCATTTATGGGTAGTTTATTGATGACTGATTTTTCAAACACTAGGAATATTTTTAAAATGGCCCAAGCGATTTGGTTCCAAATGGGTATCTTCGGAGTGTTTGGCATGATAAACAACCCTGTTTACTTTGTTTTGTGTAAACATTCAATAAAGGGTCTTTTACTGAGAAGTCATTTTTGAAAATTCGAATTACTTTGAAAATGCCTATAAATTTTTTGTTTTAAAGTATATTTGGGGGTTGTTTGACATAAACATGACAAATAAAGCTCTATGTTTTTAGGGGAAAATTGGGTTATGAATAGTTTACTAATGATTTTATAGGCTTTTATATGCATTTTATAGACTTGAAATCAGCTAACATGATAAAGAATGTTTATAATATATAAAAAATGATGCCTATAGATCACATGGCTTGACGTATATGAAAATAGTTTGAATAGCATTTATCATTGTCAGATATTTTTCTTTCTATTATAATCATATTGTAAATAATATTTTGTGTCATCCTATAGATCCAGTCGGAGCCCTTTGTTGTGTTTGGAAGTGTAAATGATTAATAACCGAAGAGAACTTATGGAGAGTCGCGTGGCAGTAGCCATTCTTCCCTTACGAAATGAACAAATCTCCTAATTGACATTTTGCAAATATTATATCAAGATCGGATAATGCTTTGTTTGGAGATGTTTTCCATTTTCTTCGAAAGTGGAACTAGCCAGCAAGATGACACACTTAAACTATTAGTAGGCCTACTACGGTTTATAGGGTACCATCAAAGGATTAGAAAAGAGAGATTTTTCGGGGGCAGGGGGTCCAGAACACCCCGGAATTTGATGGACTTCCCTGGTGGAGGAGGACAATAAATACGCATACAAACTTTTACTGTCGATAAATATAGTAAAATGTTCTAGTCGACCCCCGCTAGAAAAAAAAAGCTTTCTACACCCTTGGGTTCCACATTAAGGTGGGAACGCTAATTAAGGCGTTGCCTAGCAATTTATATTTTTGGGTCATTCCGCGTTAAATCGATACAGTTTAAAACAAAATAAAACTTTGTATTTTTCAATTTTTTTCAATTTGGCTCTGTTATTAGCGCTATAAGATATAAGAAAATATAGATTTTTCAGAACTCTAACTTTACCTGGACAGAAGTTACAGGTGATCAAAGTTTACAAAAATTGACAGAAATTTGTTGTTCCAAACATATTTGATTGGCTCTAAAATAGGTAATATGAATCCTAAAGATCTCAAATTACTCTAATTGTAAAGTTCTTTTTAATATGTAACATGGTAATATTGTATTACCGAAATTTGACTTTTTCAAAAAATGTATTTTTTTTAATTTTCAAAAAAATTTGAAATATACCCTAAGGTGTTAGGAAGATGTTTGCCAAGTTTTATTTTGGGACTTCCATGGGATTATGAGTTATATAAAAACACAATTATAGGGCTTTATGCACACACAGAGATACACACACACACTTATAAATTCTCACCTGTATTAAAGGTCTCATCAATTATGAATATTCATTGAACAAACATTATTTATTGTGTGTAGTTATAAAAACCGTTAAACTAAGAAATAATCTAAAATTTCTCAGCATTTTAAAAGTTTATTATATTAAAACAAAAACATTTTTGAATATACTGTACTTACATATAAAATTAAATACCTACTTTAAAGTCGGTTCATTATATTAAGTGTGTGTGTGTGTGTGTGTGTGTGTGCGCGCGCGCGCATAAAGCCATATTTATAGTAAAACCAATATGCAACGATAGTTGTGTTTTTATATAACTCATAATCTCATGGAGGTCCCAAAATAAAACTTGGCAAACATCTTCCTAACACCTTAAAGTATATTTAAAAAAATTTGAGGACAAAAAACCTGTTTTTGAAAAAGTAAAATTTGAAATATTACAAAAACACTGAGAGATAATGTTTTAAAGTAATATTACCATGTTGCATATCAAATTAAAGAGCATAAAAAGGGCTTTAAAATGAGAGTAATTTGAGATCTCTAGGATTCATATAACTTATTTTACAGCCAATCAAATATGTTTGGAACAACAAATTTCTGTCAATTTTTGTAAACTTTGATCACCTGTGACTTCTGTCCATGTAAAGTTAGAGGTCTGGAAAATCTATATTTTCTCATATCTTATAGCGCCAATAACATAGCCAAATTTCATCAAAATTGGAGGTGGTCAGTTTTGCAGCTGTATCGGGTTGACACGGAATGACCCTTATTATTTTAACTTTGACATTGTATTTTTGTTTTGTTGTAAAATGGCTGTGATTTCTGAAACTCGAAATTCATAATTCTATAACAAATAATGAAATATTGCAAGGAATTAAACTATTTAAACAAATTAGTCAATTGACAATTATATTAAAGGGTACTTTTCTTTATGGAACAAAATACTGGCGAGAGGAGGTGGCGCCCATGCTCAAACCCTTGAATCACTCGAATCCCTAAGGGTATTTGAGATTCAAAGATTTGAAACTAAATATTTATACATTTTTTCCAAATTTTGAATTGTAATTTGTTTTAGAGCTCTATTCTAATACGTCTTATTCATAACTATAGGAAAAACTAGCATTTAATTGAATGTATGAATGTTATAATGAATCATCATTATCATCATCATCATCATCAGGTCATCAATGTTGGGAATGGTTTGCTGAAGTGCTCCACTTTAGTCTATCTTGAGGCGATTTTTGTTTAAATATTTGTATTTTCTTCTGCCAACATAGTCCGCTATCTGATTCATGTACTCCAGTCATGCTGTCCTTCTTGAATCCGAAGGGTTGAGGTTTTTACGTCCGGAAATAATTGCCCCAGGAAGTGCCATAATACTACTGAAGTTTGTACAGGATTGCCGCAGGTTCTTGGTATTGTAATGTTTGTAGTTTCATCTTGCCTTCCACATCGCAGTGCTATGGCCGTTATAATGGCTGCTGCCACTCTCTCCCAAAGCTATCTGGTATAATATACGTAGCTCTGTGCCGGTCTACCGACCTCCACCTATATCCAGTACTGAAAAGCTGCTGCCCTTTTCTCAGTGGCGCCCACAGGAAAATTTCTTTGGGGAGGAGGTAGGGAGCGCAAACCATCAAGGTTGTGCCCGGGATTAAATTTCGGAGAAGAGGATGGAGTTTAGGGGGCACAGTTTCATAACCATTGGAAGCGAAGATAATGTATGTTTATTAAATGCCTCTAGATGTTATTTCAATTCTTTTTATGGTAACTAAGAACAGCCAATGATGTAAGTGACCTTAATTTTGATACAATGTATCAAAGCTATTTTTCCAGTACCTTTTTTTTCCAATTAATAACTTTTGAGGCACATTTAACGCGTGTAATAGTAGGCTTAACATAAAAATTTCCCCAGAGACACGGACACTTTTAGTGTTTTACTAGAAGAGAAGAATCGGCGGTGGTGGAACCCTATTTGTGTAAGGTGGAGCGGGCAGTTAGGGAAATAAATAGTTTTCCCCTCCAATCCAAAGGTGATTGATTCTAAGGATCATTTGCAGGAAAATGTTGCAAGAAATCTGGATCTACCTATAAGCTATTCGAAAAGGTATTTCCTTTTAATTTTAAAAATTTAGATGATTTTAGAAGCTTTTCGAAGTAATCATTGGAATTTTATCTAAACTAGTTTCATCTAGAAGTTATTTAAGGTAGTTTTCCCCCCGGATTTTTGTTTTTATTTGGATGCTCTAGAAGATATTTAAATTGGTCTTTGCCCGTACATTTTTATAAAATTACATACCCGTAAAAGCCCTTTGGTATGCTCTTAATCTGGGAAGTTTTTGAAATTTGGATGCCCCTAGAAGCTATTTGGAATAACCTTTTGCTGGAAATTTTTTGAAAATTATTTTGAGGTCTTGGGGGTGAAGGGCAACTGCCCTGGGTGTGCCACTCCCTTTTCCAGTCTCTTTGAGTCGCCTTTAACGGTAAGCAGAGATTACTGAGTACGTATTCTCGTTCCTCCATCCACGGGGATAAATTAATGTATGATAGCAAAAAATGTTAAGATTTAGTAACAGTTTCTATTTCCATTTATGTTCATAGTTTTTTTCTCCAACACTCGTATTCGAATTCGAGATTCGGGATTCGTAGGTAAAAATAGAGACTCGAATTCTTAAAACAGTGGATTCGACCCAACTTATACAGAACACGCTTTAGATAGTCCTGGAGAAACAAGTAAACATAAAGAGTCACGAACTAGGATACTACAAAACCGCAAAGTGAAGTAAATTATTTCTTCAGCATCAATAACGTAACGACCGTTTGACATTCGCGAGAATGATAACGTTATAAAGTAGGGATAAAACTCAAAAACGATGACATTAGTATCTCACTCGACTTTAAAATAGGCGCGACCGCCTGATTAGATGCGGTGCTTCCTTCACCTGTTTGCGGGGGGGGGGAAGGAGAGTCATCAGTCTTCTTCAGCGGTGTACAGACACTTTCCCTTCTATTCGGTCGAGGTGTTTTTTTTTACTTTACCTTTATTTTTTTGTGGTACGGGATGGAGGGGGGAGAGGGTGTGTGTGTTTCTTTATCAAGTTGCTTTGCTTTTATGCCTATGCTTATACTGTTGACCACTCTATGAGCGAAAGAATGGACCAAGAGCTGTTTTCGTGTCCATGCGCGTGAGTTATCTTGAATTGGCATCAATTTTTGAGTCTCCATCGCTATCATGCTCAAATCTACGATGGAAGAATGTGTGCTTTCCACTTAACTAACCAATCCAGATTTTAACCTTCACCCCTCACCCTTCCACTATCCGAATTTAAAAAAATATCTTCAAGGTAATCGTATTTTTAAGAAAACCAAATTTCACAGGGGAATGAAGAGAGATAAACGATTGAGAGTATTAAATAATGAAAAATAGAATAACTTTACCCGGTGGGCGCGTGGACATTTTCGTCAGTCTCGTCGTATCTGGTTCGTTGGTGACGGGGAGGTTGGGGTACGAATTCTGACCGGGTGTATTAATTTAATACTTTCCTTAGTCACTATTCTACCACGCAAATGCAGGTACATTCATTCTAAATGCTTTCTTTCTCATCCATACCCTCGAAGCCCATAAAAAACACAAAAATGTATTTTGGTAAATGTTATAAGGGTGAAATATGTGTAGTTATAGAGGAAAGGGTTGAATTTCCAACTTCCCGATAGGTACACGGGGTTCTAATCCATAGACTGGCAATTACATAGCTAAAACTTCAACTAGGTGGTTCTTTTAACAGGCTAAAATAGAGCTAGTCGGGATTCAATCCTCACTTCATAAGGTCAGAATCACAATGATTAAATATCTGGCTATGCTAAATTTCAAATTCCAATTTTGTTGATCAAACTAATTGCGAAATATGATCCCTAAGTGAATCTTGACTTCTTAACGACCTTACCTTATTACATTCCTCTACCAGACCTGGTCGCACATACGTTGGTAAGGTCAATCATCGCACCTACGCTCCATAAAAGTATGACTACTAGGACTACACACAGCTTTTGTATGTGTATGTACCGTGTATTACTAATCTTCCTAGTTAGCCACATATTTACACTTACGGAGTAGGGATGAGAAAGGTAGAATGTAGAAAAAATATGCCCACATTTTCGTGTAAATGAAGTGGTAAACCTTTTATCAAAAACCACCAACAGTAGGCCTAAAACCTGCTGGAATTCGAACCTTGACCTTGCCATAAACAGCCAACCAGACTAAAAGAGGTTGACGCCTCAGCCCGCATACCAACGATACGGATCACAGCTTATTTCACAATATTAATGCAGTCGACGTAAATAATTTTTTTTAAGACGCTTCATCAAGTCCATTCTAGCACTAGAGTAATAAATGTCACTAACTATTGAACTATCTTCTGTGATTCAGTTCAGGGAGCTAAAGAGGAAAAAGAGGGGGAGGGGGGTCTTTTCTACCGGAATTTCTTTACTACACCCCCAGCTTTTTTTCCTCTTTTAAACATTTTTTCCCTCCTCTATTCACTTACAGATCATTTGTTCCCATGTTTATTTTCTATCTTTCCAAGCATGAGTATACTAGATCACGCATTTGTGTCAAATAAAATATAGTCGGTTCAGCCTAAAAATACATTTTGGTTGATATGACAAATATACCCTAATTTGGGTAGGAAGAACATTTTATCAAATAAACACTTTTTTGCTATCACCATTGATAACATTTTACTATCTTTTAGTATTATTCTATAGGTATTGATAGTATCTATCAAACGTGATGGTTATAGACATATGACAACGTATGAATACATTAAAATAGCTTTAGTAACTTTTGTAGCTGTCAGAAAGTGTTCATCCTACCAGAATCCTGCTTGCACATCTACAGTCCAATATTCATAGGTAGGGCCTCCTTGTACGACAGCTAATTTGTTTAATTTGACAAATACTTTTTCTCTTCATTTGAAAGGTTCTGGTCAAATGCCGCGATACTCATGAAAATATTCAAGGACTGTTAAGATTTTTACACTTATTTAATCAAACTAAATGTTTCATCTAAAGCAATATTTTATTTATTTTACTGATAAATAAATAACAAAATTGGCGTAAAACAGCAAAAATGTGGACCTTGATTCATGTTCTCTTCCATCCCACCTTAAATGTTATGAGAAAAATCCGAAAATTGACAAATCCAATATGGTGGATCAAAGTACAGATTGAGTCCTAGAGAGCTTAAATTCAGTGTGGACGCTATAGAGCATGACATCGCTATGAGAAAAATCCTAAAATTGAAAAATCCAAGGTGGCGGATCCAGGATGGTGGATACAATGTACCAATTGAGTACTAGAGAGCTTAAATTTGAAATGGACGCTATGGAGCTTGCCATCTTCATGAGAAAAATTCAAGATGGTGGACCAAACGTACAAATTGAGTCCAATTTGGGTGAAATAGGGGGGTCAAAATTATGAAAAATCTAAAAATGAATCAAAACATCTTGAAACAGATTTCGCGCAAAATACTAAATTGCTCCTATTGGAAGCAAGCCCAATCCCTAGTCAAATATAAATGTATATAAGCCATTCAAATGAAAACAAACAAATAGTTCTATAAACCACACTTTACTGTGACTTTAGGCTACTCTTATATTAGAAGTGGCTATTCCTGACTTCACCTATTTTTATAGAAAAGTGGTGGGTTTTTTTTTTCGTTTCTCAGTAATTCCTCTTCTTTCCCTTCATCTCTCGATATTACTTCAAGGTCTCCACCGAATACTTATTTTTTTCTTATTCAAAGGTTTTGTAATCTCCATTCTATTTTTTTTTTCGGTCTTCTTTATACCCTACTCCCTCCTTCCTTGTGGGGTTGGCTGCTTGCATGTTCACTTCCTGTTTACCCCACTTCAACTCATCGGCCATGCCTCGTCCATCCATCTATGACACTGGACCAATAGACACAATACCCGCAGAGTTAAGCCTCGTCTACATACTCCGTAAGCTCTGTAGCTTTATAGTCCTTAAGACCGTATAATTTTTAATTTTTTCCTCGATCTCCGTGTCCTTAATCACTTGATATCGTGTAGCACGATCGGTTGCCAAATCAAACGCGTCGAAATAAAACAATATCAGTAGATTCTATAAACACAATCAACAATTTCATAATATTATATTTTGTTTAATGTTTTTATTTAAGATAAAAAATAGTCTTAATCTATGGACTTTTTCGTGAAATGCTTTTTTTTAGCACCACATCTTACTACCCGTTCGGGCTGTACGCATAAAAATGTACTGATTACTCTAATGTGCTAGGGAGAAGGCAAGTTGAATTTAAAGAAGTGTATCCGCATTTTCGTAAAGAGAATGAAAAACCATTTAGGTAAAAAACCACACTTAAAGTACGCCCAACCGGGTTTCGAACCCTGATCTCCCCGATATCAGCAGCCTATACTATACAGTGATACCTTAGAGCTTAGACCAAGTGGCTACCGAAGCTGTTCATATTGATGCTCATTTATTTGTCTGGCTGTGATTGGTTCTCTGTAGCCGTACATAGCGGAAATCCATAAGACCCTCTTAGCATAAGTGTGATATCTGAAAACGCAACAAATGTAAAACGAGTGCGCAGTATATTTAATCAAGGAATAAAAACTCTTATTTGCAGATAAGATTTTGTTGCAACATCAATTACAAAACTGACTTTCCATGAGCGCAACCAAATAACTGCTAAGACTGAAACTCGCTACCCCTAGCCCCAGACCGTAATATTAAAGCTAAACATGGTAACGAGAAGGTATATGATCAGATCATCATTACATCCATTACTGTTTGACTAAGAAGAGCTTGAATCCACAATAACAAATTGCTTTGTCCACAAGGTCCAGCTCATTTATTTGTCTGCCTGTGATTGGTTCTCCGTAGCCGTACGTAACGGCAGTCCATAAAATGAGCTCGTCTCCACAGTAACAAATTGCTACGTCCACAGGGTCCTGACTCGTAAGTCCGCATGACTTCGTAAAAGTTGGATCAACTTTTAAGGACGTTAGTAAGTTAAAAGTTGATTCAGCTTCTACCAAGTCCACGGACTTACGAGTCAAGATCTTGTGGACAGAGCAATTTGTTACCGTGGAGTCGAGCTCTTCTTACGGACTACGCCATACGGATATTGATAATGTAGACAGGGCTTTAAGGCTACAGGATATTCGACAGAGCTCTCGACTCTGGGGCACTGAGGAGGCTTGCGTTCTATCCTTAACAGGATGCTTTTGGGTATCTTGATCAATCATTATTATGTTTCGTATACGCTTATTCATTTTTTTTTACTTGGTACGTTTTAACTCAAAGTTTATTTAACAAAATAATCTAAGGGGTAGGTGTAAGGAAGATAATTTTATAGTGAGTGCACCCATATCAGGCTGGAGAGAGGATGGTAAAATTACAAGTACCCTCAGTAGAAATGGAACCCAGATCTCTCGTGTCAAGAGTCATGCACACTATCTTTGAGGACAACTGTGAAGGTGACACGATAAAAACCACATTCAAGTTCCGAATAGAATTTTGTATCAGTTATTCTTCCGTAACGGAGGAAAAAAAAATCGAAGAGAATAAATGGAACTGGAAGAGTTCTTTTTTCTTCTTCTAATGTTTACCTTCACCTTCTATTTTGTCGGTAAAAAGAAGGTATATTATAGGAATATTTTTGGTGAAGCAGACCTCATCAATGCCCCCTCATAATCTCGACAACAGACGGCCCCCCATCCATCAATCAAAGTTGGCAACACTGGAACATAGATCCGTATTTCATATTTTATATAGTTTTTTTTGCCACATCACGAACCTATAATAGGGAGCTGTCAAAAAGCGTGCCAAAACGTCTGTTGTGCCCATCCGGGACCTTACAAAGAGTCTTGAGGAACCCCCCTCCCCTTTTTAGACCTCGCCCCTTCCCCCTGTCGCTCATAGCACCTGACGGGCACGCCTCCACACCAAGCACGGTTTTTTTTCGATCTTGATCCAGTACGGATTCGATCAGATGATCCATTCTGTCATAAATAGTCAAACTCACAAATGACCGGATTATCGTTGATAGGGAGACCGAGATTCGATTCTCGAATGGGTTACACTGAGTGTTTGTTTTCTTTGAATAAGTGGTAAAAACACGGTAGTAGGGTATAGTAACCGTGTGTATGTTTCCTAGAATCTCGCTTCAACTTCGACACCCACAGTAACTTTACGTGAATTTAATTGATTGCTCATATGTAGCTGACAATTTCCGTATGTCCATCACAGATTATGCCTTAAAAATGAGTCAAGAATGACCTTGGGGACAGGCCAACTTCTGTATAGCTCAGTGGTAATAACATTAGCGCATTAAGCCAAAGGTTCCGGTTCAATTCCCATGTCTGGGTGTCATTTTTAAATTTAAAGAATATGCGATTTTGATGCGGCTATAACCGCACTCTTTTTTAGCACCACCACCCGTTCGGGTTATACGCTTATGTGCTGACTACGCAAATGGCTTAAGGATTAGGACGGCTGAATTTAGAGGAAGAGTACCCATATTTGCGTGGAGAGAGCTTAGGAAACCACTTAGGGAAAACCAGTCTCGGTACACCCAACAAGGATCGAACCACGAGCTCCCCGTCATCGGCAGTCTAGTCTATTGTGAGAGTGATGCCTTAGGCCATGTGGCCACCGAAGCTGATTATAACCGTACTTTTTTTTTGTTGCGCGTCCTACTACCGGTTTGAGTTATTCACTTGTTATAAACTTAATTAACAACTATAATAGCTTGTCTAATTAAATTACGATACTAACTGTTGTACTAAATTAATTATTTCTTGATCCAATAACTTTTTTAAAAATAAACAAAAATCGTCTAAGAATAGGAAACTAAAGTGAACAGGTGTATACCTGAGCGCGAGTGTAGAGAATGACGCAATACTCCAGTCCTTAGCACGCATGCGTGAATGCTAACTCGTCAAAACTCCCTCTCTACTTGGCAAACCGAATTATTCCTTTCTGATCAGACGTGACGTTTCCGATCTGATCCAAGCCAGTGTGTGGACAAGGCCGTAGCCAGCCAATAATTTCAGGGGGGGTTTTGGTGGGCACATCCCCCAATTACTGGAAGCTAGAAAAAATTCTAAATGATAAACAGTTCTAGAAGCTATCTGAAGTGTTTTTTATGGCAACATAATCCCCTAACTGACAGGCTAGGGCAAATTCTAAATATTAAACACCTCTAGAAGTTCTCTATGGTTTTATGGTAAAATAACCCCCGAATTTCTGAAAGCTTGGAAAATTCCTAAATATTAAACACCTCTAAAAGCTATCTGAAGTGTTTTTATGGCACTATAACCCCCGAACTGCCGAGGACTTGGAAAATTTCTAAATATTTAACACCTCTAAAAGCTTTCTGAAGTTTTTTTATGGCAACATAACCCTCTAACTGCCGTAGGCTAGGAAAAACTTTCAATATTAAACACCTCTAAAAGCTTTCTAAAGTTTTTTTTTATGGCAACATAACCCTCTAACTGCCGCAGGATAGGAAAAACTCTCAATACTAAACACCTCTAAAAGCTATCTGAAATGTTTTTATGGCACTATAACCCTCAAACTGCCGAAGGCTTGGAAAATTTCTAAATATTAAACACCTCTAAAAGCTTTCTGAAGTTGTTTTATGGCACATAACCCTCTAACTGCCGTAGGCTAGGTAAAACGCTCAATACTAGACACCTCTAAAAGCTATCTGAAATGTTTTTTATGGCACTATAACCCCCTAACTGCCGAAGGAGAGGAAACTTCTAGGTATTAAACACCTCTAGAAACTATCTGAAGTTTTTTTTATGGCAACATAACACCCTAACTGCCAAGGGCTAGAAAAAATTCTAAATATAAACCACCTTTAGGAGCTCTCTGAAGTGCTTTTTATGATAACACAGACACCTAATTTGTATTTGTATCTTAATTTTGATATGGTTTGAACCATAAATAAAGCCATATATAGTTTGTCCATAAAATTTCGGGGGGGAGAGGGGGCTTGAACACCCCCTGGCTACGGCCTTGTGTGCGGATATCCATTAAAATGCATGTATTCAAAAAATTCCGATGCATTCCGTTCTAGGCCTATTCCGATCCAATCCAGTGTACGGCTAGCTTTAAGAAGAAAGTTTGAACCTTAATTCACTAGATATATACATCACTTATATGTCACGACATTCTTGATATGAAACATCAATATGCCCAGGAATTCTGAGCTAAATTAGTCTGAATTAAAACAAAAAAATTCTCAGTGCACTACTTGTGCACATAATTATGCAGTAAATTTACCCATATTCTCATACAACTCCTAGAAGACAATTGCGACACAGAAGAGTTCCACAACAACCCTAGAAAACTACAATGACACAGCAGAGTTCTACTTCTACAGCACCCCCAGAAGATCAGTGTGACATAACATTGTGCCGCATCACCCCTTAAAGACTAGTACGGCACTGAGGATTGCCGCAGCACTCATGGAGTACTATCGCGATACTGCAGAGTGCCACAGCACCCATAGAAGACCATCGTGACACTGCAGTGTGCTGCAACACCCCTAGAACATCATTTTGACAACGCAGCCCCTTAGAAGACCATTGTGACACCGAAGTGTGCCGCAACAGCCCTAGATGACCATTGTGACACTGCAGTGTGCACGCAGTACCCTTAGAAGACCATTGTGACACTGAAGTGTGCCGCAACAGCCCTAAATGACCATTGTGACACTGCAGTGTGCCGCAGTACCCTTAGAAGACCATTGTGACACTGAAGTGTGCGCAACAGCCCTAAATGACCATTGTGACACTGCAGTGTGCCGCAGTAACCTTAGAAGACCATTGTGCCACCGAAATGTGCCGCAGTACCCTAGAAGACCATTGTGACACTGAAGTGTGCCGCAACAGCCCTAGATAACGCAGCCCCTTAGAAGACCATTGTGACACCGAAGTGTGCCGCAACAGCCCTAGATGACCATTGTGACACTGCAGTGTGCTGCAGTACCCTTAGAAGACCATTGTGACACTGAAGTGTGCCGCAACAGCCCTAGATGACCATTGTGACACTGCAGTGTGTCGCAGTAACCTTAGAAGACCATTGTGCCACCGAAGTGTGCCGCAACAGCCCTAGATGACCATTGTGACACTGCAGTGTGCCGCAGTACCCTAGAAGACCATTGTGACACTGAAGTGTGCCGCAACAGCCCTAGATGACTATTGTGACACTGCAGTGTGCCACAACAAACATAGAAGACCATTGGGACAGTGCAGTGTGCCGCAACAACCCTAGAAGACTATTGAGACGCCGAAGTGTGACGCAGCGCCCCCTAGAAGACCATAGTGCTGCGGCACTACTAGGGGCCCTTACAACACCGCAGGGTTTCCCTTTCAAGAACTACTGCTCTAAACACTTAAGGATCAATTCAAAACTCACAACACTGCATGACATTTCCACCAATAGCTCGTCCGATTCCTCATCTCAGTCGGTAGTGCGTTCATCTGGCTAATAAAGGGTTCCGGGTTCGATTTCTATACATGTCCAAATAAATCATCACTGGCGGAATTGGGGTTGGGGGTTCGTTTTCATTGGGATGAATTAACGGCTAGAGGAATATATGTTGTGTCTATTCTATAATTAGGCAAGCTTGTAAGTTGAGTGGTGAAATAATATTTTGTTTTATTATTAGTACGTACAACATAAAGTCTATAATATACAAATTCCAAAGCGCAGGGGCCTGAAAGGGCAGGTTTGGAGTAGATATACCCGCAGTAGCGTTGAGAGAGCTAGGAAAACCACGGTGATAAATCACATGTGCTAAGCCATTCGCAGTGATCCCAGCCGAGATTCGAACCATAGCCTCCATGCCATCGGCTATTCAGTCTATTTCACGCTTAACGTCTTTGACTGCATAACCACCGGTATGAACATTATATAATTTACTAAGCGTACAACCCGAAAGGGTAGTAAGATGCGGTGCTAAAAAAATTATATAAATTGCTGGTTGGTTCATTTAGTGCACATTAGATACCCCAAATAAAAACACAAATAATGTTGTGAACACCTCATCTCACCCCACCCCCCACCCATTCCCACAAACCATATTATTCACATATTTACACAAATGGTGGAGTAGAGGGAGGAGAAGAGAAAGGTGAAACTGAAAGAAAACGTACCAACATTTGCGTAAAAATATGGGAAAATCATTCAGGAAAAAAGCTCTTATCACCTCAGGACCCAATGTTCATGGGTTAAAACCCAGCTGGGGTCGACGGATTTTTCTTGAGTTATAAAAATCCGTAGCACAACTTCCTTCGGAGGGGAAGTAAAGCCGTCGGTCCCACATCGATTGGGGCATATAGAAGATCCCTGGAAGGTAGGTGAAAATAAATTTCCGGGCAAAATTGGTAAGCCCTTTCACTCTCGCTCATAGAAATTCTCGTGTGCTGATATAGGCCTAATCAGTCGGTTCAGAAAGTGCAGGTTAAACACCTCAAATAAATACAATAAAAATATTATGGGAAGCTCTATAAAACACGTAGGTAATGGGGGTAGGGAGGGGCGTAGAGAGGGGGCAACAAGGACGCGTTTCCCTCTTTTTGGAACGACTCCCTCACATCAATTCCTTGCAAGAAACAGTTGGGAGTTTGGTTTTTTTCTCATCTCAGAAAGAAATCTTCGCCCCAAGGCACGGCGCTGATATATAGCCGGGTGTTTTAATAAAAGAAATCTCCTTTAGCCTTGTCATTTGGTCAGTCGGTTTTGTCGGTGTGGTCATCCCCCCCTCTACCCCCTTAAGCTTCTGAGGGAGGAGGATGGTGGGGGAGGGGAGGGAAAGCAGATGCAGGTGCCGAGAGGAACGTTGCTATGGTGACTCAAACACACACGCACACGACCAAACAACCACATATATATATATGTATATAAAAAAAACTACCCTCCTCTTAAATCAAACATTCCACAAAAAAAATATCACAAGTCTCTGGCAACAAATCTTCGTGTTACATATACGGATGGTCAATAGACAATTTTTTATAACGAAAATTTTTGGCAAAACTAAAAATTTTTCTTTACTGTAACAACAATTGGGGGGGAGGGGGGGGGTATGGAGGGGTATGGGGTTGTATTGAATACTGAGGTCATGAAGGTCTATCGCTAGGGTTCAAAGCAAGATTGCCTTGAAGTCATTTACCTTGCCCGGTTGAAAGAGCAGCTGACCAGTTAAAAATGGTACAGTTTGGCTTTAAAAAAATATATCACGTGGTTGAAAACCTCGGGGTTAAAAAGATCACTGCTATATCCAAAGAAACACTTTTTTTCTAAGGTACTAAAACATCAGCACATGGCAGCAGTCTCACTTAACCTCATCGGAATATCCGCATTTGCATTAAGGTATAGTGAGAAAACGTTTAAGAGTGTACAAATGAGTTTTGATTTGTTTCCAACGTTTAATATTTGTTGTAAAACTATTTGTATAAAATAACAAATTCTTGTTTTTAAGATAAACATTGTCGTGGACTTTCTTTAACTTTTCACTGTCATAAAAAAAAAATCTATGGCGTCAGCCTGCAAGCGAGCTCTAACGACCGTGCGGTCACCTCGTGTTGGCGATGATAGTGCTCTATAGGATGTCATGAAGTCAGCACAGCGAACCTTCCGGTCGTTAATCTCAGTTTTCTAGAGCAGAATCGCTACCTATTTATTCAAGTAGCTCCTCATTTGTCCTCACGAGGCTGAATTTGACCCCATTCCAGACCCATTGCTTCACAGATAAATTCTGTAAGCACCTGGGATCGAAACCGGGACCTCTGGATATACATATTTTATATATAATATATTTTTTAATTTCCGTAACCCCTAAAATATCTTTGCATACCCCTGTTTCTGTCTTCTGCACGACGTTATAGTAGGAAAGGTGAGTAATATAGGAGCTTAGGAAAAAGAAGGATTCAAATATTAGATGACTTGAAGGAAAGAAGCACATTTTGGACGCTGAAGGAGGAGGCAGAGGACAGCGCACATTGGCGGTCTAAGTTCACCGACAAAATGAATTGACCTGTCGTGATACAGAACACCTAATTATAATACCCCAGTTTAGTACCATTCTCTTACACTCATCCAGACGAGAAGTAAGATACGGATAACCAGCTTCAGTGGCCACGTGATCTAACACGCAACGCGTGCATTAGACAAGACTATCGATGACGGGGAGATCGAGGCTCAAATCTCAGTCGGGTGTACTGAGGTTGGTTTTCCACTTTCCCTCCACGCAAATGCGGATACAATTAATCTAAATATAACCTTCCAAATCCCTAAAACCACTAGCGTAATTATTACATACGCGTATTACCCAACAAGGTAATAAGACGGGGTGCTAAAAAAAAAAGACCCGGAGAACGGAAGAAATAGAAAAATGGACTCTCGTTTGATGATAACCGTGACTGAGAAAAGACTAGAAACTTGTCGAGTACGAAGCGGGTAGCCATTCGGCCACAATCACCCCTCAATTTTGATAATCAAAGGCCACGATATAAAGAGAGAGGGGAAAAAAAGAAACTAAGCCCAACTCATTTTTATGCACCACAAAAACCCTAAAAAAAAATTTTTTTTTCTCAATCGAATATTGAAAAAAAAAAAGTTTTGTAATCCCTCCTCAAACACAGTCAGTAGTCCCCGCGCCATTGTAGCGAAAACAGCGATTCCCTTCGGCCACATTCATCTAGTCGCGAGTGTTTTGTTGGCTCAATGGGAAGTGCTCTTTTACTAGAACCCCTCCCCCCCTCCTTTATCACCACCCCATCATCCCCTTCCACTCCCCACCCGACAAAAATATACAGAAGGATAGGATAAAAAAAAAGAAGGTTTTTATTATAGAAAAGCTAGCCTGCCGCACACGCTTCGCACACGAATCCCCCTTCTCCGCCCCTCCTCATCCTAGCCCCTCCCCTTGCCATATTACCCTCGCGGCGATAGTGCCCACGCGCTCAACTTTTAATGGGGTGTTTTAGCTGTCATCTCTTTTACCCCCTAAAATAGACCCTAAAAGTCCTCTCTTTTATACCCCTCCCCTTCCCGCCTCAATACTGCTGATATCACGCTGTTTGACACGACTCTCCGGATATTAATGCGACGCGACATCTATCTATTTAAAGATTTCTTGTGTAAACCAGAACTCAAGAGGCGAGAACGCGAACTTAAAGAGTGCAATAAGAGAAATACGAGATTAAAATCTAATTATTTGCATAATGCATTTTATGGAGCAGCCTCATAAATAATATATTAATTTTATTGTGCGTATCTATCGTGTACTTTCTAAACAAACTTCACTTTATCAATATACAACTTTAAAATTAACGAAACTTTAGGATATATGGCATGGTTTACATTTTGTTTAATTTATTTTATTGAAGTATTTAATGTGCCGTGCACTTTCTGAACCGACTGATTGTATCAGCGCACGAAAATTTCTATGAGCGAACGGGAAAAGGCCTATCAATTTTTCAGGGAAAGATATTTTCACATACCTTCCAGGGTTCTTTACATGCCACAAACGGCATGGGACCGACGGCTTCACTTCCCCTCCGAAATAAGTTGTGCCACCGATTGTCTATAAACTCCACATTATACTTCAAGTAGTCCGTAAGAGATCGACTTCACAGTAACAGATTACTCTCCCTACAAAGTATTTATCCATAAGTTAGGCTACATAGTACGTAATAAAGCTACAGTAATAGATTACTCTATCCATAAAGTTCATATCCATAAGTTCCATAGTTCTTAAGAGATCGACTCTACAATAACAGATTACCTGTTCCATAAAGTCTATATTCATTAGGTCCGTAGTCCATAAGTTATTGACTTCACATTAACAGATTAGGCTACTCTGTCCATAAAGTCCATGTCCATAAGAGATCGAGTCCACAGTAACAGATTACTCTGTCCACAGAGTCAATATCCATAAGAGATCGAATTCACAGTAACAGATTACTCATTCCACAGAGTCAATATCCATAAGGTCCGTAGTCCATAAGAGATCGACTTCACAGTAACAGATTACTCTGTCGACCAGGGAAGTGATAACCAATACAATTATGTTTCGCACAAGAGTGTTCGTAGCGACTTAGCGTAGCTTGATTATAGAGCAAACCCAGCAACCTGCCCCACACAATTAATTTATCACTCAACGAAACGAAGCAAATCCAAATTAACAGCGACATATTTTCAGACTCGATGGAGATTGAATCCGCAACTCATGGCTCAAATTGGCAGTAACGTTACTTACAGAACATTCGTGCAGTTAAACGTGTACTTTTTTTTAATACACAGCTACATTACAATATGACTTACAAACTTAGTTGATCCAGAACAATAAATTTAATATAATATTACACACATATCCCCAAAACAAGGACATGTAAAATAATATGTGTAATTTGACAAACTCATACACAAATATAGCTTTAGGTTTCACACGGAATTGAACTGGCCCCCAAATGTATTCTTTTTGAAACTTTTAATAATCATTGTATGGAAAACCAAAATGCGTTGGTTGAAGTCTGGAACAAGTAAATACATTATTTTGATTGATTAGTATTATTATCTATATTTATAAAACTATGGTTGATCCTTATTTAGTGAATGCTATAGTGGTATAGCCTATTTAAGTTATTTATCACTGTGTCTTGCTACCCGTTCGGTTTAACGCCTATGTACTAATAACTCTAATGTGTTAGGAATTAGGAAAATTCAATTTTAGAGGAAGTGTACCCGCATTTGCGTGGAGTGAGAGTGTAAAACCATTGAGGAAAATATACCCTCAGTACACCCGACTGGGATCGAACCCCGATCTCCTCATCTCCGGCAGTCTAGTCTATTATGAAAATAGCGACCTAGACCATGCGGCCACCAAAGTGGATGGTAAATAATATAGCCAATTTAAGTTACCAATACACAAAATTTTACTTGTTAAAGTTAAAAACAGTGTTTGCAAAAGATGCCAATTTCTCTGATTGAATATATAATTCCCAGACATTTTTCTGGCAGTTTTAAATTTTCTGATTTTTCCAGACTGTGGCCACATATTGTATAAATAAATAATAAGCTAAATAATTTATGTGATATTTGCACTCACATTTATAAAAATGTAAAATAAAAAAAAAGATACCCGGCCCTCCAACTCCGGTCATCAAAAGAATGAATGTACTATTTCGCAGGATCCAGATAATTTAGTAACGGGGTTCCTTTAAATCTGAAAGAGGCTACAATAACAGTGGGCTATGGGTCCAACCTCCAGACGTGTTTTGTATTTGCTATTTTGTACACATGTAATAACTGCTGTTTATTCTAACTTATCTATAAACACAACAACCAGACTTCAGATCGTTATATCATCCCTTTGTGAAGGTAAAATAAAGTCTAAGTTTGTGAATGTTTGGACCTAGCCGGGAATCGAATCCAAGATACTCGAATTAATAAGAAGGCGCTCTACAGCTAATAGATATATAGCTCCCTCTTATTACATAATATATCTAAAGCAGTTCTGGAGCTAAGTCCACCATGTTGAAACGCCTCCCTTCCACGACTCCCTATTTCATCCCGCCCCTTCCCAACCCAGATGTAAATTTCAACAATTCGTTTTATTTATTCTCCTTTCCCTTTTTACGCATTAACATTTTTATTTATTTTTAGGTTCCCCCACTATTTCGCCTTGCAAGCCAATCGGCGCACAGTAAAAAAGACGAAAAGTAAAAAACAAAACATACAACCAAAAAAATCACCATTTTATACCACGTGCCTCAAAATGCTCTGTTCAAATAAAGTTTTAACTGACGTGAGACGCGGTGAAAAAAACAATTATATATATATATATAAGTATATATATAAGTAGACCCGATATTAGCGACGCATTCAATCAGCAAGCACTGTAGTCGATATTTGAGTGTGAGAAAAGAAATAGAATCGGTATTTATTACTGCTTTATTGTGACTAATTTGATTTTTTAATGTGACAAGAAATTAAATATTAATATTTATATAACAGATAGAGCGTGTTGCATCTCAATATAGATTAGCCTAATCAGCATCAAGCAGTCAATGATAAATGATATGTAAATTAATACAATACTTGAATTAAAAAACAACATAATTGCAAACAATATTCAAACAAACGGACCTCACAAAGAAACATCTATGGAGGATACATTTTTTATTCCTGCATCTTACTACCTGTTCAGGTTATACGCATGTATGATAATTGCTCTAATGGGGTAAGGATGAGAAAGGGAGCATTCCAGAGGTAATATACCTGCATTTGTGTGGAAGGTGAGTGGGAAACCATTTAAGAAAAAACAGCCCAGTAGACCCGATCGGGATTCGAACCCTGATCTTCCCATCATTAGCAGGCTAGTCTAACACGAGAGTAACGCCTCAGACCATTTGACCATTGTTGTGGGTCCCCCCTCTCTCCATCTCATATAACGTAACACTAAGCTACGGAAAAGGAGTGGTCCCTTTTAATAAATAAGGGCCTTCATGGGTGGCCTAGTGGTCTAAAGGTGTTAAACTCGCATTGCCCAAGGTCGCCGCTGTCAGGAAGATCGGGCTCGAATCCCAGCTGACTGCACTAAGGGTGGTTTTCAACATGTGATACTTCAAACCGCTCTCCACGATAATGCGGGTCATTTACACCCTTCTATCCTTACGTCTTTGATTAAGTATTTAATAAACCGTGTGTTTTCCCCACTTTATAGTTATACCTACGGTGACCAAACGTCCCGAAAAAATCGGGACCGTCCCGATTTTAAGGGCTGTGTCCCGGCGTCCCAAATAACGACCAAAATGTAACGAATTGTCTGACTGATGAAAAAAGTTACTACAGTAAAGTAAAAATATCGAAATCGTACTTTTATTGAGAGTATATGAATAAACTCTGTGTGTTTTTGCCTTTGCACTGGTGGTGGTGGGGCGGCCGGTCCACCCCTCTGGACTAAGCAAATGTTATTCAATGCACATAGATTTTATATACAGAATTTAAACATGGCAGCTTTTATAAGTCACAAATAGACATCCAACTTAAAATTAAATCATTGAATCAACTGAAAACGAGTAGAATTAGGAAAATGAACAGAAAAACATCTTAATTTTTAATAGCCTATTATATTTTTACAAAATATAATTATCTCAAAACTCTTATTATTTAAACTTTAAAATTACTTGTTACTGTGAGCCACTTAGTCTTAGAGATTGAGATGAATCCAGTAGTTTTGACTACCATTTTTACTTAGCGCATATTTCTTTATAGCTATGACATATTATTGTCATTTATGTTTTTTAAATTACTAAAAATAAAAAATCTTGGAATATGTTTGTTCTTAATTATGCTTATCCCTTATGCTTATGCACTTATGCTACTTTTGAAAAATGTTGCCAAGTTGTCCCGATTTTCACTGTCAGAAATATGGTCACCGTACTTATACCCTATATATTTTATATTTATTTATTGTATGGTTTCGTCTAATACATTGTTTTAGTACTGAGTCTTATTACCCGCTGATAACCAACTATCTGTTATCTTATAAAACACACAACAATTTCTAAAGCACAAAAATCGCCTTTGTCTCTCAAAGTTGACCCATTTCTTCCCCCAACTCTTTGTTGCCTAGCTATAGACCATCCCATGTCTTTCACTTACTTGAAAGGTTACGTCATTCCCGGAAAGATCAAATCAATCGTTTTTGTCAGCCTTCGCGTGCCCTTCATGGAACTTCTTGAGCTTTTGATAAGGGCACCGTTAAAACACTATCATCACATCTACCCAAAACATGGCAGGGTAGTATTTTTAGACGAGATCTGACCGCCAAAAAGTTGACATGTAATACCCTCCGTTTACTCTGATTAGGTAGAAGACTCGCCTTGAATGATTATACTATTGTCATATCTTATAAGTAGGTTGCGGATTCTTAGGCACCAAAAATATTTAACATAGGCATACAAATATGGAATTTAGGCACCAGAATAGGCACTTAAGTAAAAAAAAAGCATATAATTGGCAATGTAAAATTGATTTTACTACCTACCATTTTATTACCTACAGCCAATTCACATTGAGCTGTTTTTTAGCACCACATTCCACTACTTATTCGGGTTGTACGCATATGTTGTACTTATTACATGCTAGGGGCTGGGAAGGTGGAATGTAGTAGAAGTGTATCTGCATTTGCGTGGAGGGAAAGCAAAAACCACTTAGTAGAAAAAACTCAAAAGTACACTGGAGCAAGATTCGAACCCCAATCTTCCCTTTGTCGGCAGTCCAGTCTACTACGATAGTGACGCCTTAGCCTATTCGACCACCCAAGTGGGTCACATGCTGTTAATCACAAGATACTTTTCTAGATTATCAGTAGTGAGATAGGTTATATTTTCAGACATGTTTTTTATCATTTGAAAAGCCAATGTCAAGGAACATAATTTCAAATTTGGCGTTTCCAAAGAAGTTGAACTTTTATCTTGCATTGGCATGCTGCTACCTCCCAAGATATCTGTCACTGCTTTCATTTACCTCCACCCAATTTACGTTATTGGAAGCTATTTAACAAGAGTCGATTTTCAAAACCCACTCCAAACAAGTACCTATGCGCCAACTTACAATTTCTAAGAACCTGGACTCTCTCTTTTAACAAAAAATCTATTCTATGATAAATAGAGATTCCAAAGCCGAAATAGGCGCTCTAAAGCGCTTATTCATAAAACAGGCAATTATAGGCACTATAAGATTAATACATAAAACTCGTAATAACATGATATGCATAATTATATAATCTCAACTGCCTATGGCTTACGATCGAGGAAAAGAAAAGACAAATAGGCAAAATCTGGCTCCTACTTATAAGCTGCACCATAATGAAACCAAGCAGGCCCAGGGAAACTAAAGGATACCTTTGTAATAATAACTCATATAATTTAAGACTCAAAATAACCATTCATAATTAAACTATATTATACATTCAATTACTTATATCACAATTTGATGTGAGTAAAGGCGGCGAACAATTTAATGGAACAATACCTACCTTGTTGACCGACTGACCGTTACAAGCAGATTCAAGCCCTTATGGCTTAATTAACGTTGAGCTGGTTACACAATACATACACTTAAAACATACAATGTTTACTTGAACGTGTGACTTAAAAAAAAGTGAAGTATAGCAGGAAATGAAATTATACGCAATTGTAGCTTCCACGCCAAAGAAGTTTTGACTTTACACATTC
>CABFWB010001654.1:90463-124954 GCA_902151455.1 Timema bartmani
TAGATGGCAGCACCGTCGGATAGCACTGTCCCAAAAATAAAAATATATTCGTTACGTAGATAACGAAAAAATTCATTTTTAAATGAAGATATTGTCTTGGATTATCGAAATCGTCGTCAAAGTAATTATTTCAAAGATATGAAAATGTCCTTTAGGGAGGCCGTGGTTATAAAAAACAACAACAGGGTAACCAACTGCTACATCTGTCCACCAGAGCTCTTGACAACACAAAATAATATAATAAAACTCTAACTAAATATAATAGACTTACAAAATAGATATTAAATGAATTAAAATTGTTATAATGTTAAACTTAATATTGTATTTTGTGCTTATCGTGATGATGGCTAGTTTGTGTTAAAGAAACTATTAAAATCTATATTATAATAATAAAATATGTGGACCCATACGGATAGATTTAATTTATATTTTGTTTAATTTGAATTTTACTAGTAATCATGATAGTTCCAAATCTCTCCAAATTTTGGACGGGCACCCTCGACCACCGTATTATAAATCACCAGAGATAAACGGGATAAATAGATATCTTTAGAGCAAACTATAACTTATTGTATTACTAAATTTACTTGAAATGTGTTAAACTTTATGTTAATTTTAAGATGATGGTTTTTCCTGGCTATCATTATAATTTTTGTATCCTGGTGTTTCCTGGATATCATTAGCCTTAATCTCATTTATTCGACACTCAAATATAAGTAAATACATTTTAAAAATCCAATACTTATACCATAGCGTATAGAAATGCGAATATTTTTTTTATGTTATTTTTTTTAGGACTTACAAATTTCAAATGTGTTGACATCCTATCAAAATCAAAGGAGAAATATCCAAGGCTAACGTCCTCTTGACGTTGTATGGAAATATTATATCAAACATGTAAATGCCTTATATTAAAATTATATTTTGGTTGAATATTAATGTATGTGCTGGTTGTATTTTTTTCTCCTAAATACATTTATTTAAAAATATAAATATACCTACAAACAAATAAATCGATCCAAAATACAAATTAAACTAGACCTTAACTCCCACTACGAAGTCATTACGGCAACACTATTTCCTCTACCATAAGTGCCTATTGTGACAATTGAATATATTTTTATATACTTTATGTGAATGTCGAATAAAAGATTTTTGCTCATAACATTCCGCCTCATTCTTCAATCAAATATCTTTCTTTTTTAAAATGAAGTTTTATTTTAGCGTAAAGGCAAGTTAAGATTGGTTTGTTGGTTAACTTGATTATTTTGTTAGAGCGGGACTGTTTCAAAATTGTTAATGACTTGGTGAAACACAATTGAATTCAAAATAATTAATTGCAGACAATACATTTACTTTATGGATCCTAAATGAAATAGGCCTATAGCCTTCCAAGGTATGAACTAGGTTAAGAACACGTGCATACTAAAACAATTAATGTATTATCTAATGTAATAGCTGATGACAGGCAGAGCAGTGTTCAGGATGCATTGATAGTGGTTTTTCCTCAATGATTTCACAGTCTTTCTCTACGAAAATAGGGATATATTTCCTCTAAATTAAAACTTCTTCACCCCTTACATAATCAGTGTATGCATTCGGTTAGCCTAAATAGGTAGTAAGATGTGGCATGGCTCCCTGGAACCCATATGAAAATAAATAATATGCCATACCTAAATCAAAATATCGGGTACGAAATCTAAGAAGAGTACCTTTTAGGTAAATTTTCTTATCTAAAAAAACGTTAAAATCACAACATTTATGATATCACTAGGCCTACATTCACAAAAACAAAAAGTTGCAAATCCAATTATATTAAATTTAACCTTATTAAAAACTTTGTTATAGTGAACAATTTAAAACCAAACTCATCTAAGTGATGTAGGGACAAATATCGTGAAAAACTTTTAAAATTTTATAACTGAAACTAAATATATTATAGAGACAATTAATGTGCAATAATATTCTGCAGTGACCACACTTCACTCTCTTTCACAATAGATGAATTTCTTTAAAATAGTAACTTATCTTTTCTTATCCAAACGAAAACACGCTAGCATATCCACTAACAATTTTACATCCAGAAAACTCACAAGGCTACATTAGAACTCAACTGAAAACATAGTGTAAGGATCTGAGCTGACATACCCACAAGAAGTCAAATATTAAAATAAAGTAGTATACATTTTAAATTAAATAATGTATAACTTTATTACTGAGGTTCCTTTCCAACCTCATTTAACCTTTATTATGGTAAATACTTGCCTGACTTGCTCTAATCTTGCTATCATTCCATTTGCTAATTAATGAGAATTTAAATTAATATTCACAAAATAATCCATTACTCTTTTATTGTATGAGATGACATCATATCATAAGTGATCATGTGGGGTCGTAAGGGATCATGACTTGGTTTAGTGTGTTTACGTTTGGATTTTGGTGATTTGTCTAAATGTTGTAAAAATAAAATAATTTCAAATAAATATAGTTATAGAATCATTGAAATCACCATTTTCTTTATAGTATTACATTTTTAATGATTTGTTATCTTAAGTGAAATACAGTGTATTTTATGATAAAGCTCCTATACATTATTCCCAAAATATCGAACTATCTTCTACCACACATAAATAATATTTTAAACTCATTTAAGTATTTTCATTTGTTATAGGTAGTTGAAAATGGAAGCAGAACAATTGGAACCTAATACATTTGGTACTATTACCCTTCTTCAGCCACGTCACATACATTATGTGAGCCAACAGGTTTTTTAAATGTGCTATTGAAATATAAGTTTGACAATTTATGGGGTCTACTAACAAAATTTGACATTTAGTCTACAAATGAGCACAGCAATTTTTCAATTAGTTAAGGGATGGAAAAAAAAATCTCTTTTTTAGTCTATTTTACTTACTTGACATGAGCTATTATTTCTCCAAGTATTCAAAATAGCTTTAATTTTTTCCAGGATTCCAGTGTTTTACTAACAACCTTTGCTGAAAGAGGATGTGTAAGTATAATTAATTTTTTTTTTACAAATGTCATGAATGTACTAACCACAAAAATTAGTGCCAGCAACCGTGCATGCTGTAAAACTATATGTCCTTAGAGCTCCCAATAGGTAGGCTACTGGTGGGCACATAAAGGCGGCAATTTTGTCTTGTCTGGTTTGCTGGTGAATCTGGGTTTTGAATAATTTCTGACTAAAAGGATATTTTTTTTCCTAAATAATTTCTTTATCTCCCTCCATGTAAATGCAGGCACACTATCTTATCTCTAAATTAAACCTTCCTAATCCTTAACATATTAGTGTAATTAGTACATAGGCATGTAACCCGAACGGGTAGTAAGACGGGGTGCTTAAAAAAATACTATGAAATATACATGTACTGGTATAATTTATATAGAAATTTTTCTGTCTAATGTTTTAATTATGTTTTAATTTTTTAATTTAACCAACTGCAGTTTCTTAACTAAGGATGCACTGCAAACTGCATCAATATCATTTGCAAGAATACAGACAATATGAACATATTTAGCATCCTTTAACTTATAATGTACAACTATTAACAGTCATACCTTTGTTAAAGACATGAAGAAAAATATGTGGATTCAATAAAAATACATAAAACTTATTTATTCAAACATCTTTAAAACTTGAATAAGTGCTCTTACATATCAAATTGAAAATAAACACATTAAGGCACCATTTTTAAGTGCTAGATTACTATCACTGAAAGCTTCCATAGTTTTCCGATTTGAATCCAATTGGAAATCTTCAAGATGTAGGCATACCTATTTTACCTAATATAGGTTTGCTTTGAAGTACACTAGGATCAATTTGTTCCAGACTTTAATAGTCCAGAGATGTTTAGAGATTAAAAACAATAATAATTATTTAACCTAGTTAACCACTAAAATATATATATTTTGACGGAACTTGCAATATTATCAGTAAATATTTGAACAAGCATGAGAGCCAAAGTCATGATAAAAAAGTGAGGAAGGGCAAGAAGGGAAGGGTAAGGACATTAAAACAAAAATAATTGTTGTTGTTGTGAATGTTTAAACACAACATTTAGGTAGAATCATTTAAGAAAAAGCAAAAAAAGTTTCTAATATGTAGGCCTATCCAATATAAATTGTGGTGCCATTACACATCAATGTTATGCTTCGGAAAGCATGTTTGTTCCGGCAACTTGCTATGAATCGGCTTCGGTCCGCGGAATTCCATTTTGGGAAGATCTGCTTTGGACGATGATTACAAACCGCATCAAGGCTAAGATTTCAAACCTTGTGGGGCACAAATATATTCTTAATGTGGTGTGCAAAAGTAGGCTAGGGGAGGGAAGGTGGCGAGTTGATTTAAGAGGGCACTGTGAGATACATAAATACACAATTTTTTTCAAACCTTATTTCAAAGTATCAAAATAATTGTTTGACATCTGTTTTATATAGAAACATGTTTTTTTAATAATACACTCTAAATTTACTTTCAGCCTCATAATGTAGACTTTTGATATATTTTATTTTTCATAAAACCTCTTTAACCTTAAATTGTCCCCCACATTACATTTATTTTGTATACCTTGTTTACAGTACAAAGTATTTGAATAGTACTACAATATCTAGCTGGCTAACACTATATTAATTCCATTTTACTTTGTAAGGAACCCACGTCAGTGGTAAAATGGTCTGACATCACTCTCTCAATAAATTGGAACAGTGCTGTAGTTGAACCAGTGCGGCACCCTCACACTTTTTTTACCAGTTGGGGCACTACTCTGGCGCTTTAAAAGTAAAATGTGTAATATGATACATTTTACAGTATGAATGATCGAATCAATGAAATCCGTATCAGGGGAAGCGTAAAAGAAAGTATAAAAGCAGCTGAGCATGGGTAATTCTACAGCAGGGAGATTACTGAGAATTTGCAACACCGATCATTATTATGGGCAATTTAGGAGCTAGATGTTTCCCAACTATTCCATTCTGTTGAATGAAAGAAAGTAAGGATTGTGGAGAAGAAGATCCCAAAATGTTGAAGGATTTTGAAATAATGATCTCAGACTTGTGGCTAAGTAATAAGGAAGTGAAATATGGCAAAGAATCCATAAACAACCTTTGCGACTATGTAGACTGTGGAGGAAGACGCATTCCAGAATCTCTTAAACCTCTAGCAAACTACTTAAAATCAATTCCTTGTAGTTGTACTGAGATTGAATGTAATTTTATTGTAATTAACTAAATAAAGACTCCTTATGATGCTTATAAACCATATTGCATCATTAATATTAATCAAACTAAATGGACTGACTTTGAGGAAATGGGTCCTACTACCATCCGTTCAGACCTGGTTGCATTATCTGTCAGCTGTGGAGACAAAATGGCGTCATCTCAGTGACAAAGCTGTTTCAAAGCATAACATAAATTAATTTGCTTTGCTTGATGCTTTGAGAGTTATCATTAAATTAATAACTTGGGTTACATTAACATTATTTATTTACATCTAATCTCTATGAATTAAAAATATCCATTATTAATATTCTAAATGCTATTCATTAAAATCCCATTCCAATTTTATATTTAGAAGGTTTAGAGATTCTTTAAATTATGACCGCCCAGGTGCCTTTTTGCTTAGGACCACACCACTGGGCTGGATTGTTGATGACTGGGAGATCAGGGTTAGATTCCCAGTTGGGTGTAATGAGGATGATTTCTCCTAAATGGCATTCCACTCTCGTTCCCCACAAATGTGAGTACACTTCCTGTTTAATTCAACCTCCATCATCCCTAACACACTAGCATAATTCGTACCTACGCATACAACCCAAACGAGGAGTAAGACGTGGTGATAAAAATAAAACTTTATAGTGTTTTAAAACTGTTACAGTTCCTCAACATGAGAACACAGCTAGGCACAATGTCCACCTTCTTAGTTTGGACATTCAAGTTCAACATTGGTCTGGGTGCCATATGGAGATTCCCGATGAATGCATACATGTTTGGCACAGGTGAATACATTAACTTTTAGGTGCTTAGGGTGAAACTGAGCTTTATCAGCACTTTCAATGTAAGTGACATTAGAGTTTGACTTATAAAGGATAGATTGTGCATTGATTCTTTATTTCATTTATTTAAGGTATTTAACGCACACTTTCTAAACCTACTGGTTATACCAACACACACCTTATAAATTAACTTAACTCTAGAACAGACACAACATCCATCCCCCTGGCTGTTAATTCATCACCGTGAAAAGGAAAACCCACATTTCACTAATGATACATTTTTTGGCCATGCCAGGGGTCAAACCCAGGACCCTTAGCTCAGTATACAGATACACTACTGACTGAGCTAAGGTGTCACACTACTAAAAATCTCAGTATTAGACCACCACCTCAAAGTTTCTCATGGGGTTCATATTGGATACTTAGATACAAATGAGTGGTTTGAAGTCCAATTTAGCCAAGAGATGCCAGATGAATATAATTCAGAAATGTTTAGAGCATTCAAAATTATTTTAAATTAACCTGCTTTGGTGGTCACATGGTCTAACATGTCACTCTCTCAACAGGCAAGAACCTGCTTCGGTGGCTGCATGTTTTAAGGCGTCACTCTCATAATGGACTAGCCTGCAGATGATAGGAAGATTGGGGTTCGAGTCCCGGTCATATGTACTAGGGTTGTTTATACAAAATACTTTTCCATTCTCCTTCCACGCAAATGTGGGTACACACATTTCCTATAAAATTCAACCTTCCTCATCCCTAGCACATTAGTATTAGTACATATGTTAGTAGGACGGAGTGCTAAAAAAAAGCAGGATTTCCAAAGACGTGAGATCTAAGTTCGAATCTTTGTTGGGAGAACTAAAGATAGTTTTTCTAAATGATTTTCTTTAAATGGATCTTTAATCTCCCTCCACACAAATGTGGGTATATTTCCTTTAAATTCCACCTTCCTCATCTCTACAACATTAGTGTGGTTAATTATATATGCATATAACTAGAACAAGTACTGATATATGGTGAAAAATAAATAAATTGTAAACTAGAACCTTATGTTCCATTTAAGTTACGGTACACAATACCTTCCTCAATCTTCACCCATATTAGTGTAGTAATTATTAAATAATAAATCAAATAAATTGTATATCTAACTGTAAAACCAGTAGAAAAAAATAATAAGAAAAAAACTTTAAAAATATTTAAATATCTTAAACATCTTATTTCAAGAATTAAATTCTTAGAATAAAATCCTGATAAAAATGGAGCACCACATAAAGCCAAATTAGAAACACAAAAACATAAAGATCTTAAAGGCATTTGAAATATTAAATTACCTATACAACGGATATCTTGACAATCTTTAATATTATGAATATTACAACCAGCACATATAAATAATAAAGCTTTAAATAAAGCATGAGCTAAAAGATGAGAAAAAAAACTAATTTATCAAAACCTAATGATAAAATTCTAAGTAAGATTCGATGCACAGAAAACAAAAATCTTTAACAGCTGTTTGTACTCAAAATAGATCCTAAGTCTCGATCTTCCCAGGTTTTTCAAACTGATCATTTTGGTTTAAAGCCAAGAATGATAATGTTCACCTAACACTGTAAGTTCTTTCTTATATTTTCAGTCAAGACTTCACTGAATATTTAATGTTACTGAAAAGCTTTGTGTTTGATTGTGTTCTGTTTAGAGTCAAATTGTGACGGAATAATGTTGAATCCAGAGTATCGCTTGCCTAACTAAAGGGACATTGATGATCTCTATCAATTGATGGTCGCTCATTATTAGGACTGGAACCTTCAAATCCTTAAGTATATTTGATATTCAAGGATTCAAGACTCAAATCCTTAAAAAAAAAATTTATTTTTATTTTTAAAGCTAAATTTGTTTTAAAGTTCTAATACTGCTTATTGGTGGTCCAGAATCAATTATAATTATAGGATGAACTCAACAACCAGACCCCAGACCAGTAATTTAACATTTAACTTAATATATGAATCTTATAATGAATTGACTATATATAAAAAAAGAATGTTAAAATTTAGTTACGATTTGTATTTTATATTATTTTATAATATTTATATTTCCTCTTATGTTCATAATTTTTTTTACAAAATTTGATTCTGACTTGAGATAAATTGGAGATTCAGATTCTAGATTCGGATTCGACCAAATTCTACTTACTGTTTATGGTAATCTCATAAATTGTTGTTTCAGAGTCTTACATATCCATAATCAAGCTTGTTGTGTGTCAGGCAATGGATTATACCATATTTAAGACTGTTTCAAATCAGGGTATAGTTGAAAATCTAGTCACTATTTTAAGCGAAATCAGCCATGGTATAAAATAATTTTACCTTATTGTGCCTGGAATTCCAGCCACTGATTAACACCAAATTGTGTGTGAAGCTCCCATAAAAATATCAATAAAAAACAATCTCAAAGCTGTGTTATAGAAGTATTATAATTTTGGATAGTGTAAGATATTTAATGTTTTGTAAAACCTATATATTCATGCTACTTTTGTATTTTATATTATAGTGGAGTGTATAACCCAAATGGGTAGTAAGATGCAGTGCTAAAATAATAATAAAATATTTTAGTCCAATTTTCATAGGCTCATTTTAGAAAATACAAAATTTTTTGTGGTCAACAATGATTACATTTTAGTATATCATTAAAGTTATTTCATAGGTACCTATTGATAATATCGTTCTAAAGTGAGAGCGGTAGATCACGTAACTTGACATAATATGATTATGTGAAAAAAGGCCTTCCTATGAAAATTGGACTTAATTTGATTATTATAATGTTGTCTCATAAAAATTAATCAAATCAACAATTTTCACAGGTTCTTTCTTGACAGCTTATATTATATGTATGCTCGTGATTGTGTATCCACTCTACTTGTTAGAGGTCTCCTTGGGTCAAATCAAGACATCAGGTCCAATGGAAGTATTTACTCTGTGTCCGCTTCTTGAAGGTATTAATATCAAGATGTTAATAGGCACTTATTGGTCTTGGAGTGAACGAATAATTATTTTATAGACCTAATATGTAATTAAAATAAATGTAATAGAATTGTAGAAAAATTAAGTACAAGTAAAAGTAACCATAAAAACACACAACAAACAACACTTATTTACAAAAACTTCATGTGTTATGTGTTAGTTTGGTGTTTTTACTCTTATTTGTTCTTAATTTTTTTAATTTTTACAGATCTATCAAAATTTGTATTGTCTGCATTATTATCAAGTATTTAAAAAAGTTTCTGTGTTTTTTGGCTCTTTATACCTACAGTTCTTCATAGATTAGGAACAAATTTGATATGATTGCTTGAGACTCCAAGAAAAAGGTTTTTTTATTTAGAGAATAGAGAGAGTAAAGGACAAAAGAATAGATTATAAACCCATATTTCTGCCGCTCGCATAACTATTCTATTCTATTAATAAAATGAATTGCTGGTGTTGGAAATGTCATGGTTTGAATCTCGATTGAAGGTTTTTTTTTCCTAAATAGTTTTCCAATCCTCCTCCACAAAAGTGGTTACACTACCAATAAATTTAACAAACCTCATCCCTACCTAAATAGTGTAAACATGTGAGATAGCTCAGATGCATAGTAAAATGCGGTACACAAAAAAAAGCGTTGAAAAATTACATCTGAACTTAGACCAGTCTTCGAGACCTTTGACTACCGATGAGCTACCCAGGTTTGTCCAGTGCCCAGGGTCATATATCACTCATTAATTTTAACCAGAATGAGGATGAACTTGAATAATTCAGCCCCTATATCATCATTGGCGCACTAAGCCAAAAATTACGGTGTCTCACATGTCCAGGTGACACTCTGCAAATAATTGAAAAATAATTTACAAAACATAAATTAGTATTAACCAACAGATATTTTTGAAAACAATTTTAATGATTTTGAATAGATTCCACTACATAATAGAAAGCTAAGTACAAAATAAAGAAAAATAGATAAGATCTTCCAAAAATAATATCACTCTCAGACATTTTTCTAATTTCTTATAAAGCCTTAAAACACATTAAAAGTTTGAGTAACATTCTTGAATATTTGTAGGGATTCAAACACATTTAAACATGTATTTGTTCCTTTATACATTCTATTCTGAGTTAATAAAGATACTATATTAACAGGTCACACTCACAATAAACTAGATTGTCGATGACAGGGAGACGGGTTCTAATCTCTGTCAGGTGTACTGAGGGTGTTTTTTCTTAAATGGTTTCCCGCGCTCCCTCCACGCAAATACTTGCTTGCAGATCAGCGTAATACGTACATATAAGAATAACCCAAGCGAATAATAAGATACAGTGCTAATATATATATATATTTAAAAAAACATTAGGATGTCTTTGTCATCTTCATTGAGAAATTGGTAAGGTGAGGGGAATTAAATTAATTTCTGTGGGGTGTCAAATACTTAATTGTGATCCTAAAAAATACAATAAGAAAATATTAAATACTTTGAATTATTTCCTTAATAGGTATAGGCAGCTCTATGTCTTTAATGTGTGTCATCCTCCCATTGTACCAAAACGTATTTAGTGGCATATGGGATCTTCTTCATGTTTCCCGGAGAGCATCATCATGACGTTAAATACAATAATGGGACAAACAAGAATTTTTGGTATGGATATTTTGTTTTGCATTTTTATTATCGTTCTATTTTTTAAAGTTTTTTTAAAAACAACCTTTCAACCTTGTTTTGGTTTAAGTTCACACAAATAAATAGAAAGCTCTCATACTCAGAAAATCAGCCAAACTGGGCTTGTGGATCCCATTGGCGGGGTGATGTTGTCTAAAACAAATAGTATGTATGAGGAAAGTGTGAACAATCAGGGCAAATTTAAAATTCCCATTTAGAAAAATTACAGAAATAGTAACTCCTTTATATTGCATATAAGGCCGTAGATGGCTAGAGGGTGTTTGGAGGTATCAAATCTTCATGAAAATTTATAATTTTTTAATCAAAAATATAAAACTAAAGTTCCAAGAAAATATCTGTAACTTGTAGCCAACAATGTGATTTTTAGTTACCTTATTGTTTTAAGGCTCTCCTAACATAAGTTAAGGCTTATTAACATAATGGAAAGTTCATCATCCCTTGATTTTTCATCAAGGCAAGATTAATAACTTAACTTGGCCGGGATTTGAACTGATTGAACTGTTTATCTAAATTATAAGCCCCCTTTTTCTAAATACTTTAGCCTGAGAATTTATGGTATTCGTCTGATTCTGAAGAAAATTAACATTTTTTGAAGAGTTTGTGTGTCTGTCATGAGCGTTGCACGATATCTATGGCAAGCAGATATATGAAATTTAAAAATTAGTAGCCCATTGCACAAACATGTGCATCTTGAAGCATGTATTTTAAAATCTGAGTTTGATTTATTTTAAATTAGTTAAAAACTGGGCTGGAAGAAATAAGTTGAAGATTTTTTTCTGTCTATTTGAAGCAAAGAAAAGTGTTGCCAGGGGTAACCATGCAATCCTTTGTGTGGTTACCAAAACGCCAGGTACTTCTGCCATTCTCAAATAAATCCATTATGTCTTCTTTTATCGCACTATTATTACATATTTCATTCTTGTGCACCAAGTTATATGATCCAAGAATGCAAAAAAAATTGAAAAATAGAATCTATTTACAATGTTTGATGATCTAAAATAATTTAGAACATTGTTTTCCACTCATCACAATTTTCATTCCACCTATTAAAAAGGCATTTAACAATAAAACAAAACAATGAAATTTTTACATAAATAAATGAAAGGATTTACAGGCTAAAGTAAAATATTGATAAAAAATCAATTCTACTAGGTTTGTGCAAATTGGGACCAAACCTTAAGTATACTTGAAAAATTATGGTCATTGATAAATTTGACGAAGACTTTTCCTCTTAATATAACAAGGTTCTGTCCAAAAGGTCATTTGTTCATGAAAAATAGTTAAGAAATATTGAGACTACTATATGTATATAATTAAACTAAACATATCTACTGAAGCAATATTTATTTGATCAAAAAGGTTTTTCATTATAAAAACTGCAAAAATATGAACTTTAACTCACGTTCTCCTTCATTCCACCTTAATGATATATTTGGATCAGAGCAACCAATATTGGAATTAATTGTTCCACATTATAGCTTTCAGAGGGTAAATAAAACTCTATCCATACTTAATATTATTTAATAACCAAGAGAAAATGTTACCTGCATAGGTGGTAATACAAATTACGGTACGGTAAATGTCAGGCTCATCTAGTTTGGCTATTTGACGACAGGTCAGGGTCCATCCTGACCAGGTATACTGATGAGGGTGATGTTTTTTTCTCCATTAGTCGACCTCAATGGTCTTGGGGTAAAGTGCATGCCTCAAGACCCGATGTTTGGGGGTTCAAACCCAGCTGGGGTTGACAGATTTTTACTGAGCAATAAAAATCTTTAACGCAACTTCCTTTGTAGAGGAAGTAAATCTGTTGGTCCCATGTCGATTGTGGCATGTAAAAGATCCCTAAAATGTATGTGAAAATAACTTTCTGACAAAATTTGTGGTCTCTTTCTCGCTCTCTCATAGAAATTCACTGTGGAAAGCAAAGGGAAACTACCTCACTTTCAGGACTTCCCTAGTACATGTGCTTTCTCCAAGACGGTGCGGGGAGCACTAATCGGCTGAAGGTCTGAGTGCATCCCTAGTTATGGATAGATGAGAAGCACATCAGGACCAATCCTTGTGTTGAACACTCTAACAACAACGACTCCCTTAGTTTAGTAAAAATTTGTTGAGCCTAGATGGGTAGTAAGACGAGACAGAAAAATAGAAAAAAATAACTACCTTGCATCCTATAAGTGTATAGCTGATATTGAAACATTTCAGGGATCAACTACGAGTCTGGACGTATGGTATTGAAATGAAGGATGCCAAACATTACCGTTGGATGTTGATAGGTTGTGTTCTTTCAAGCTTTATCATTTCATACTTACTCCACTTGACTATGAGGAGATCCACAAAAGTAAGACTTTTATAATCATTTGAATTGAGCTATACAATATGAGAGATTGGTAACCGGCCCCATGGTATAGTGGTCAGCGCTCCTGGATACCAACCTAGGGGTCCTGGGTTTGATTCCTGGCTTGTACCATGGGTATTTTTCCCAAAAGGTGAACAATCTCAATGGTTACCAGGGTATGGTTTATTAGGCTTAAGTTAGGCTTAGAGTTTTTACTGGCTCCACTCCCTATATTCACCATCACCATCCCATCTCATTAGAACATGGAAAGAGCCTCCACGGAAAGAATATACGATTAGTACATTCAGGCATTCACTGGACAGTGGTACATAAGTACTATCTAATCTTCCCACCAACTAGGCTACGAGTGATGTAACCCAGACACTCATAACAAAAATTGGTTGGTACTTAGCATTTATTTTGTTTGTTTGGTAACCTAAATAGATAAATCAATAGAGTAGTTATTCACAGATATACCACTCCTGGTTAAATTTCAAATCGTGCCCAAAAATGTAATATATCAATGTGAAATTTGGTTTTTTCCTTATTTGCTAAGAATTCTGGTAGGAAGTACCATATCTGACAGTTACAAAGGTTACTAAAACTACTTTAAGATTGTCAATTATTGTAGTCTACAACATTCCTCAATTGCCTTATAATTTTCTGTTGTGGACATATTAAAATGACTGAGGAAAGGTAGATTTATGTTTACAACTGTTAACTTTTATCGCACAATTGAGACTTTTCGTGTTAAACTGCGCTGACAATGAGCTAATTTCACCCTCTCTTGAATTGTTAAGAAAATTATAAAATTTGAGAAAGTGTAAGGTTTTTATTCTATGCTTTTACCTTTTGCCTTCATTTTGGACTTAAGCACATTTTAAAATAACAAAACATTTCTTAAATAATGTGGGGTCTATTAATGTCTGTGTAGGGTTGATAGGGGGGCCAGCTGGAAGATGAAAGGGCCGGGATCAATACCTTTCTTTCCCCTGAGAATCTGTTTGAATTTCTTTTTAACAATTACAATAAATTAAAAACAAGAAAAAACCAATATTTTATTTTACAAGATTTTTATTTGAAAAACAAACATAATAAATTACAATACCATCCTTGGCCAGCCTAGAAACAAGATCTAAAGTTTTCATTTACCCTTTGAATATCCATTGAAGTGGTTTCTAAAAAAATAAAGGTACTTTGTTCCTTTTTCAATCACACTTTTCTCTTCTTTTTTTTCTGGTAACTAGCGAGAGTCCTATAGCACCCGCCACCACGCGCGGATGAGACCCTTTAATACTCTGTTTTTTAGCCATTATTAGTGTAAAAATTTAAGTTAAAAAAAAAAGAATTTTTGGACATCTAAATTGTCTTACAAGTTGTAGTGATTTTGTTTTCTTAAGCATGGTAAAACTAAGCTTTACTCTTTCCTTACAAATTTATCTTTACATTTAATATTATAAATGATTTGTACTATCAAGTTATATTTTTCATTACAAAAATATATGATTAAATTGTAATATTATTCCCAGCAAGATCCCTGATTCATGAATAAAATGCATTTTCTGAAGAAAAAAAAAATCCATGTTGTTATATACTTTGAAAAATTTGTGTTATATTTTTCAGTTTGGGTACATTTTAACATCCCTGCCCTATATATCGTTTGTCGGAGGTTTGTTGGCACTAATCAAAAGAAAAGGAGCATTTGATGGTTTAAAGTATTTTTTTACTTTCAATACATCTTTAATGGATACAAATGTAAGTATAAATCTTAATGACTATTTTTCAATCACTTTGATATTTGTGATAAATCTACACAACATTTATTTTTGGTTACTTATATCTTAAAACATTTGTTGGTTACTTAGCTACTGTTATCTATTTAAGGAAAAATCACTTTTTGAGGTATGTTTTGATATATATTATGTAAGAAGATAGATTAGTGATAGATATAAACAAATAAAGGATAAATAAACACAATTGATAGCTTTTACAATGAAAAGAAGCACCACTTTACATTGCTGGTACTGGAAAAAGAGGTAATGGCTGCCTCTTGAAGAAACTTTATCGTTAATTCCCAATCCATCAACCTAGGCTTCGTTCTATCGGAACTCTTCAGGAGGGAGTGTGAAACGCCAACTTCTCTTAAAAAAGGAAACCAAAAAAACAAAAGAGAGCATAAAGGAAATTTGTTAGAAAAAAATTTGCAACCATGAAATAAGTAATTTGGAAATTTTAATATTTTCAGTGTATAATTTGTTTCAAAAGATTAGTCATGAGCTGCTACTCTTCCACTCCCCAACACATACCAGCAGGACTGGTGTCATTTATTCTCCTAACTCTGGATAAGAAGGTTCCTATTTGATTGGGTACATTAAGAGTGCTTTTCAGTCAAATACTGATACATATTTTAAAATTCACCCTCCTTGCCTCATGTACTTAAATAAATTAGAATAAGTTGTGAAGAGTCCAAGAGGACAATAAGACATTAAAATAAAAAAGCACTGCATCTTATTACCCATTCAAGTCTTGTTAAATGAAATAGATAATTTAAGGGACAAGGTATTAGAAGAGTAAATAATAGGAATTGTACTGACATTGGTTATGAAAGAGAACATCCATCCAGGGAGCGAACATACTTATAAAGTCCAATATTCAAAGAAAGAGCCCAATCTTATGGGTAAAAAAGACTAGATCTACATTCACATAACCCGCTTCAGTCATCGAATGGTTTTAAAGCATCACTCTTGCAATAGACTGGACTGCCAATGATGGAGAGATTGGGGTTCCGATCTCGGATGTGTGCATTGAGGGTGGTTTTTCCTAAATGATTTTATATTCTCTTTCTTTGCCTATGCGAGTAAACTTCCTTTAAATTTAACCTTTCTCATCCCTAACACATTAGCTTAATTAGTAAATATGCATATAACCTGAACGGTTAATAAAAGTGCTAAAAAATAATTTCACGTATTCATATGTCAGGTCATGTGATCTGCAGCTGTCGTTTTTGAAAGCTATTATCAAAACCTATAAAATAATATTAATAAAATACTAAAATTTTATCAATGTTCACCGCAAAAAATATGCTTATATTTTCTAAAAGGCCTTCCTATAAAAAATTGGGGTGTATACACCTAATCCTTCTGGTATTATTTAGGTTAAGTCAATGATAGACTATACAGACAAAATAACTTATAAAAAATCCACAAAACATAATTAAATCACTACTTTAATTCAAACTTTTTTTCCTACAAGCTATGAAAATATGACTGTTGAATTTAAACTTTATTTTACTAACTTATCATGTCATCAACATCAACTGTTACCAGCCTGTGGCCGGGACAGTTTAGAACAACGGTTCCCAAACTTTCTAGACTCGTGAACTCCTTTCACAAACATCTGAGCTGCACGAACCCCCTAGTAAATATCCATAGCCACTCATTTAATTTTATACCTAATTTTTATTAAATTTAGTTATTAATTGTAATCAAAATGTAGTTATTAATTGTAATCAAAATGTTTGATAACTTTAAATTAACCTACTATAGCTTGGTAGGTACTTCGGTTTACCCCACAAAATATAATGGAATAATATTGAAACAACTTAAGTACAAGTTTAAATAATTATACATTTGTTTTAAAAATTAAAACTGAAATTAAATAAGCAAAGTACTGTAGTAACATTTTCTTATATTTACTGTCACAATATTATCACATTTCACATGTTTTTTAAAGTAGTACTGGAAATTGCTGCATTGACATAACTAAAATACCCGCCTTTAATCACAAAGTTCCATGCCGATTTAAGATTCAAAATTGTTAACAAGTTTTAACAACTACTCACCTATTCACGTAACATTAGTGAGAAGGATGCTCTTGCTTTGGATGGCACAAAGCTTTAAAGTGAGGAACCACAGACGATAAATAAAGTCTCAAGTCACTTTCAGCATTGAGCCTGTTTCTGCATTTATTTTTTAAATAGGCATATGAAGAAAGTTTCTCGCTCAAATATGTAGAAGAAAATGGTAAGAAAGCTGTAATAGCTTTATTCTCTATCAGTGAAAACTCCTCCTTTAAAATTAACAAGAAACCAATTAATGACAAAGATTTATAGCTTTTCTTTAATTCAAAAATCAGTGGAAATTTCAAGGAGCTGCTCTTTTTCACTCACGCTTAACGTGGAAGGATTTCAAAACTGTTGTCTCTTCAAGGTGATTGCGAATCCAATTGTTATTATTGGTCATGGCTGGGAAATAATCTCTGAAGGTTTTTCCAAGTCCCTTCAAGTGTTCTATAACCACGTTCTTTAATATTTCGTCCAAAGAAAGCTGATTTTCTACAATGAGGTCGTGAAGGGTATCAAAGCACTCCGTTTGATTGCTAATTAAACACGTTTCCCGAAACTTTTTTTTTATGAACGACTCGATACGTTCTTGCACAGTAAAAACGTTAATATTTGACCCCTGAACAGAGAGTTTAAAACTGTTCATTTTTGAGAAAATGTTTGCCAAATAGTCCAAAACCTTGAGCCACATTTGATATTGCATACACTTTACTTTGTGAAAGGGATGGTTGGTAAGAAAAATGAAAACTTCTTGTTTAAGTTCAAACAATTTTGTAAGATTTCTACCTCGAGCAAACCACCTGACTTCAGTGTGAGACGATAAACAGTTATAAATGCTTCCTCTTTCCTCACAAAGTGCTGCAAAAATCCGCCATTACAGAAATATTTTGGCGAACCCCTTGGAAGATTTCGCGAACACTCTGGGATTTCTTTCCCAGAGGGTTCACAAACTACAGTTTGGGAACCAATGGTTTAGAAAATGCCTCCATCTTCCTATATCCGTAAACCATTCTTCCTCTTTTAATTGCGTTCATTATTCTCTTCTCAATTGCATACTTTCTGTTATCTGCTATTCCCATATCTTTCTTGGCCTCTCATGCAGTCTTTTCCTTACTTCATCCCCCATCATTTTTGTTGACATCCTTTCCTTTTCCATCCACACAACATGCTCATACCCTCTCAGTCTTGCTTTTTCTACTATCTCCTGTACTTCCTGTACCCCCACTCTTTCCCAGATAACTTTTTTGTTTCTCCTCGTGACAGCTTACTAAATAATAATAATAAAAAACCGTCCTAAATAAAAATTTTACATTAAGGGAAGGGCATAATCTTTCAATGGCCTGCTGACATCGAGGTCATAGTGAAATTGCTAAAATACTAATATTAATAATACTAATAATGATGGTGTTGATAAAAATAAGAATATTAAAAAGCATTCAAAAGCTTGCAGGCTTATATATAATTTAAACAAAGTGTATATTATTAAGTAACAAACCAGTTTATTTTCTTACATAACAGGTATGGTACTATGCTTTAGAGCAAGCCATGTATTCGGTTGGGGTTGCTTTTGGCCCCTTGATAATGTTTGGTTCCTACGCCTGTGTTAGAAGGGATGTGCGGTTCAACATTATTCTATCTTGTGTGCTCGTCATAATACTCTCTGTGCTGGCGAGCATGTTTGTGTTTGAGATCCTCGGCATCAAGGCAAGCGCTTCTGATGAAAGTATAGCCAACTTTACACACACAGGTAACTTTTTTTTACACTGTGTCTTAGTACCTTACTTGTTTACTTACTTACTCTATGGCATTAGGAACTCGAAAGTTTATTGCCGCACTTACAAAAGCACACCACCTATCTCTTTCTTGGGCTAGTTTTATACAGTCCATCTCATTACACCCTATCTGTTTCAGGTGCATTCTAATGTTATATACTCCCATCTGTATCTAGATCTTCCCAATGGTCTTTTCTCATTGGGTTTGCCGGTCAGTAACCTGAACAAGCTAGAATCTCCCATTCGCGCTGCATTTCCTACCCATCATAATCTATGGGCCTTGATTATCCTAACAATGTCTTGTGATGAATATAGGGTATGTAACTCCTCATTATGTAACCTGCCCAGTAACCTCATCCCTACTTGGTTTAGACAAATACATTAATTATGTTAGTGAAATAGGTACGAGGAAGGCATAATTTTAAAGAAAATGTACTTCTCTTTTCATGTAGAGAAAGTGCTAGACCATTTAGGAAAAAGAAAACTACCCTTAGTATGACTAACTGTGATTCAAACCCCATTTTCCCCGTCATATAAATATGAGAGTGACAGGTTAAACCATGCAACCATCAATGTGTGTCACAGGAAACTTAATTCTGTGCAGTCAAACCTAAAACTTGCCAATCTCAACTTGTTTAAAAAAATAGAAATAAAAGTTATAATACTGATCTGCATTATCGAAAAACAATTTTTTTTGGCGCAAAACCAGGTTCATTCATCTTAATACTTAGTTTTTCTATAGTAGTAGTAATAATAATAATAATAATAATAATAATAATAATAATGCCGATACTACTACTACTACTACTACTACTACTACTACTACTACTACTACTACTACTACTACTACTAATAATAATAATAATAATAATAATAATAATAATAAAATATTGCCTTTATATACTGGTTCTGAGTCAATTAAAAGTTATTTTTTTTATCACCACTTCTTACTACCTGTTCAGTTTATGCACATATATGTACAGATGAGAAAGGAAGCATTTTAGAGGTAATCTACTTGCATTTGCTCGAAAGGAGAGTGGGAAACAATTTAGGAAAAACCAGCCTCAATAGGATTCGAACCCCGATCTCCCAGTCTTCAACAGGCCCATCTAACATGGTAGTGACGCTTTAGACCATTTGGCCATTGAAGCAGGTAAAAAAATAATTTATTAACATATCATTGTTTTTTTAAATTTTGTATGTGACCTACTATATTTGATGCATTATGCAGGTTCGCCCATGAACCAAGAAAGGTTTGACCACACTGTATTAACTGATTGGGATGAATTTAATAATGCTGGCTGGTCCAACACCATGTTGTCTGTTATAAATCAAGTTAGGTTGTGTGTACTTGTATATATCATTTCAGAAAGTCATCCAGTTTCCATCCCATTTATGACACAAGTTCTCTCTTAACCTTTCCCACTAATCCACTACTTAACCACACATGCCCTCATAACTCACTTCTCTGCCAGCCCAGCCCTTTTAAAAAAACTTTTACCTTCGTTATTTTCACTTTTTCTTTATGGTCCCCCTTTATTTTTTCTACATATGGACCACTCTCTTAACCTTTTTATTTCACTTAGGTTCTTCTTTGACATTTTCCCCAGTTCTCTTCTAAGCGCTCTCTCCTCACCACCTATTCTCCACTCCACTTTGAGGCATTTCACCATTACTGTTTTCAGTGACTTGCTTGCCTGTCCACTTTTTCAAGCAAAAATCATCATAGCTCGGTATCTACCTATGTAGTCACACCATCAAAGATGTCAAACGAGAAGGTTGAGGTTTGAATTAAGTACGGTTGTCCACCTTTGATTTATTTCTTCTTTTCTCCTTGCTAATAGTGAAGGTACACTTCCTCTAAATATCCCTCATAAATTTCTTCCCCTTAAGTTAGACTGTTAATGAGTCGGAAATAGTCTCCCATAACCCTGCGGTCTGGACCCATCTCTGTCCGTGAATTTCTTCCCCTTAAGTTAGACTGTTAATGAGTCGGAAATAGTCTCCCATAACCCTGCGATCTGGACCCATCTCTGTCCGTGGCTGTTTGGGATGTTGATGATCCCGTCTTAATAAGCTCCAGCCACACTGTAACTACATATGAAACACTTAATATGTTGCTTGTGTTTGTATGTATTATAAATTATATTGCATGTAGTCTAATAGAGAAATGAGATGGCAAAATTAGGCTTCTAGGTTGCTCTCCTGTTTTCAGCTATCCTTTGAAACTTCTCTGCCTTATACCACTTGTGGAAAATATTATATAAGGCAGGGACAGGTTTGGAACGGGACTCTATGTCAAACGCAGGGGAGCACCCAATAACAATTTTTTTTTTAAATCTTGGCATTTAAGCTCACAATGTAAATCTTCATAATAGCTTTTATTTTTGTATTTTCAGGACCTCACTTTGTTTTTGTGGTGTATTCAGAAGCGTTTAATCTAATTGCAGTAGCACCAAACATTACCAGGGCATTGTTTTACTTTGTATTTGTTACCACAGCAGCGAACAACTCGGTAAGTTTGTTTTCCAAAATATTTATTATAAAATATTAATTTTTTTCCACCGCATCTTAATATTCTTTTGGGTTAGTTAAGCTAATGGAATTGGGACCAGTAATGTTCGGTCCCTGACGTTTCCAGATCTTTCTGTGAAGCATTGTGTCTGTAACGAACGGGGATCAATTTAGCCTCGTGAAGAGAATAAGAGGGGCTACTTGAATAAAGAAGCAACTCCAGTCTAGAAAACGGAGATTAACGGCTGGAGGGTTTATTGTTCTGACCACATTACACCCTCTATCCACAAATGTTGGCACTATCTTCGCCAAAATAAGGTGGCCGCTCGGTCGATACAGCTTACTTGCGGTCTGACACCATGGAGTGTTTTTTAGATGATAATTAATTGTATAGTCATAACATTAATGTTTTGACCAGTCTGCAGGTTAAATATATTTTTAAGATCTTGCCATCCCTCACTATAAATTCACTATTTTTCATAATAAACCTTCAGTCCCAAATTGTTATTTTCAAGGGTGTTTTTTTTTAAATGATAAAAAAAAAAAATTTTAATTTCTTTCCAAACTAACTTTATTGATTCACTCCTGACATCTTATCAGGTGCATGCGAGTATATTTTTTTTAATTCACCCAGGTCATCCTGTTACCTTAGGTTGGATATTTCAAGACAAAGATCGTCTAGACTGGGGCACTCTAAAAAAACTAGTCTGAGATTAGAGTATACAATTATTTTTATTGAATAAAAATGTATCTTTATATTTTACAGTTCACGACTATAATAGTAGTTGTATCATCAATTGACAAGTTTGCTCCAAAGCTCCACCATAAAATTGGTTATAACAACACATACTTTATAGTGATGGGAATTATGTTCATGTTGTCAATACCATGTGTTACAAAAGTTAGTATTTATTCAGGTGAGGCTACTAATATCAAGCTTATATATGTGTTAATACACAAGGTCGATAGCAAAATCAATAGAGGTAGCCTCCATTAACCCACAAAATTGACAGTCTTACCTTGACAGCTTACACTATGGTCCAACACCATAATGTAATCCGCTAAAGTTTGCTAGCATTGAGGGTAAAAGGAGTGTACCTGTATTATTTTGGAGGTGCAAGTTTTATTACTTTCTAAAGATTATTTAATAAAACAATATGCTATTGACTTAAGATAAAATAACTATTCCTAACATGTAAGAGTTTTTACTAGTATGGCACTCCGATGAGTATCCGAAGTTAAATCCAGCAGGCAATCTTACCAACGAACCCACATCGTGTGCGGCAGGCTTTAATCACATAGAGTTGACATGATTTCCAATAATTAAGATAATCTATACAGTTTAAAAAATTGTATTTTCAAAAACTACATTTAGATTTCTTTTGACTCATTCATTTTTACTTCTTAAAGTAAGATCAGTCACTCAAACCAGATTTTGAAAAGGCAAGAATACTTAAAGAGGGAAAAGTATAAGATAAACTAGTTTTTAGTCAGAGGTTCCTTTAAATGTTTCGATGAATTAATTTGGAAACTAAATTGCATAAGTAATAATTTTTTTTACATCACTTAAATATTTGCCAATTTCAGGATGGAATGTCCATAATACAAGTCCTGGACACTATCCCTGTTGGTATGAGCTTGATTCCTTTGGCTATGTTTGAGTTGATAGCAGTCATCTATATCTATGGTGTGGATAGTTTCATGAGTGACTTGCTATTCTTAAGAAATATTCCTACCAACCACATCTATCCTCTCATCTGGATGATTAGCCCCATAATTTTCTTGGTAAGTTAGTTTTATTCGGTAAAACTTGAGCTAAAGTGCTAACCTCAGGACCCAATGTTTTTGGGTTCAAACTCAGCCGGGATCAACAGGTTTTTACTGAGCGATAAAAATCTGTAGCACAACAGACTTCAGAGGAGATGTGAAGCTGTTGGTACCATGTCAATTGTGCCATGTAAAAGAACCATGGAAGGTATGCGGAAATACCTTTCCTGGCAAAATGGGTTGGTCCTTTTGCTCCCGCACAAATAAATTCTTGTGTGCTTATATAATCAGTCAGTTCATAAAGTGCACATTAAATACCTCATATAAATTAAATGAAAATTTACCTTCGTGTTTGTAGTTGGTGTTGCAAAGAATCATGGGTCAACAACAGAAGTTTCTGTGACCTTGTGAAATGCTAAACCAATCAACCAGAATAAATTGTGTAGACCTTCTTAAGTTTTGGTGAATGTTTAAATTAAGTTTTATAATGTTTATTTACAATACATAATTGTGTAAAGTGTTTTTAGCAGTGTGTGCTAGTTTTTTAACAACCATGTAACCTGATACAATTTTGTTTTGCTATGAGTATAGCAATGATGGTAAACATACGTTACACTTTAACTAAAATAGGTTTGTAATTTGTTTATTGAATTGTCAATAAAAGTTAGGGATGGGACCCTCAAATCCTTGAGGATATTCGAGGATTCGAGACTCTAATCCGGATTATTGGGGGTTCAGAACTCATTATAATATAATGAACTTTACACCAGACCCCAGACCAGTAATTTAACACTCAACTGAATGTATGAATGTTATATAGTAAATGGATTATAAGAAAGAATGTTTAACATTTAATTACTATTTGTATTTTCTTTTATTCTATTATTTTTATATTTCTTCTTAAAATGTTAATAATTGTTTCTAAGATTCTGATTCGAGATTTGAAGGTGAAGTGGAGATTTGGATTCGACCCAACTCTAATAAAAACAAAAAATGAAATTTCTTCCCTCCCTCCCCCAATTCTTTTCGACTTGAACTAAAAGAGGTCAAGATTCACCCCTGGTGGCTTGTTTTAAGATAGTGGGTGCTAATTGTTCAGTGGGAAGGATTTTTTATAACATTTAAATTTTAACCTTTCTTTCATATACAAATACATTTAATAGGCCTGTATGGTATCTTCTTATTTTTATTTAGAAGTAGATTTTTGTGAGAATTCATTCTAAAATGTATTTTGTAGTCTACCAACTTGCACACTTCCTACATTTTAGATATATTCAACCAATTTTTGAAACAAAACTGTTTTTGAAAAATAAAAAATGAGTCAAGTTTGCTGTTCTTGTCAACTATGGCTGCAGTTTATATGATGCAATTTTTACTTGTTTATAGGTTGCGACTGTGTATAGCTGGTGGGTGCTAGATTGGACCAAGTACTCAATAGAAATATTAGTACCAGGACTAGCCTTGTGGCTGCTGGTGATGGCTCCAATTCCTATCATGGCAATATACAATATTATCAAGTTTTACAAAGCAGGGGTGAGTTTATTGGCGATTCCCATGTAGATATTTTTAACTAAAGGCTTAGTTTGTGAAAAATAAGATTTTTGGGATAGCAAGAAATATTAAAACAAAATTTGGATGAAAAATTGAATAAGGTGGAGTGAGGTAGGTTAACATAACTCAAAAAAATTTAAATTAGTTTAAAAATGACACCTGGACACAGGAATCAAACCAAGGACCCTTTGCCGAGCACGCCAAGGCTCTTAACATTGAGATATCAAGGATTCGTCCCATTCTCAGGGTCATTCTTCGATCATATTTAAAAAAGTTATGGACAAGTAGATTCATCAGTTTCTTGAGCTTAACATTGAAACCAAAGTCACAAACTTGTGCCTTAACTAATGAGTGAACAATGGCTTTGAGCATGGGACAAACCCTTGATATCTTCTTGGTAGAGTATTGGAGCTTAGGAAGGTATTTGGTCCAAAAAGAGATTGGGCTTCCGCAGGGAGGAGGTTACATAATTATGAGTTACATACCCTGTACTCATCACAAGACATTGTTAGGCTAATCAAATCACACAGATTACGGTGGGCAGGATATGCAGTGTGAGAGGGAGAATATAGAACCATGTTCAGGGCACTGATTGGCAAACTCAATGCTAAGATACCATTGGGAAAACCTAGACGCAGATGGGAGGATAAAATTATAAGATTCATGGTGGAGAGGAAACATTTGGAAGATCTATGCTGAGGAAAGTGATGGACAACGTGCTGAGGTTTGCCTGGCATTCGGCCCCATCCTGTACGTGAAAGAGATAGGGTGTAATGAGGTGGACTTGATAGAACTAGCTCAAGGTAGGGAGAGGGTGTAGTGAGGTGGACTAAATAGAACTAACTCAAGATAGGGATAGGTAGCAATGATCTTTCCAGTTCCTAATGCCATAGAGTAAGTAAGAGCATTGGAGTGCTAAGCCAAGAGTCCTGGGTTTAGTGACCAAGTTCAGAAGTAATTAAATCAATTATTTGTGTTAAACTAGTACCAGAGTGTAACTTGGCTTATCAAAGGTTGAAGTTCTGTTTGGATGTGATGTTTATTATATAAATATGGTTAATATGTTACAATTACAGAGACCAATAGGAGTATTGGAGGCGTTTAAAAGAGTAAAAGAATCACCTCAAGGTTTGAACATTGATATTTTGACCACCAACGATCTTTTGCTTCATGCTTTTAATGTGAATACAGAAAATTATGCTGAAACTTGGATGACGCAGCATGAAACTTTGTTTTGAATGTTTAAATAAAGTGTAATTGTTTTTAAAAGTGTCATATAAAGATGAGTATTAACGTAAAAGTTGTGTCGTATTACTACTTTAGTTTTTATAAAATATAATATTTTCTCTAAGTTGCATCTATGTGCATCTAAGATAATACTTAATTATTTGAAGTTCATTATAATGTGTGGTTATAGTTAGGAATCGTTAAACTTCTACACTAAGTACCTATAAAATAATACCAAAATGTATTTAAAAGGTGCATATTCATACCCGGTGGAAAAAGCATAAGTTAACTCATAAAGATGAAATAGTAATAAGGTTGATATCACAAAATGTGTTTACAATTTAAATTATATCCTGTTAATTTACTAACTGGGAGAGTTATCTGAGCATCACTGTGTTTGACAGGCATGTCAGCTACCTATTTTATTCATGTGTTAAGTAAAAATAAAGGTTTATAGTCATGTGGAGTAAAAATAAGAAACATATGTTTTAATTTATTATACCAAGGAAAAAAAATTCTCAAATTAGTATGATGGTACACATATAAAAAAACGAAGAAATCATGAATGCGACTAAAGTACTATGGTATGTTTGTATATGAAATAGGCCTACCTGACCTTGAAGAAACATAATTTGACTAACTTACATAAAACAATCTGTTAGTGTTTATAGCAGGACCTTGAATAACCTATATAAAAACAGTACACCAAAAACTATATTAATAAAGAAAAAAATAGTTTAAAAGCCTATTTTTTGCTTTATTGAAATATTACTATTTCCTGTGTGAAAACAGCTTAATTCTGCTAATTTACAACCAAAACTATTTTTAATAAACCTCTTGCATTATTTGTGCTATTTAAGTGAGGATATAGAAAATGCGAGGAAAGGCTAGTGTTTTTACACTTTTTATAGCAAAATATTTTGTTGGTCATAAGACATAAAAAATTGCTTCAGTTCAAACATAGAGATTAATTTCCTTCATATGGTGACCTCAACATTTCTTTAATATTTGTGAAGGCTGTCCTAGAATTTAATGACAACTTTTTCTCTTAATTTAAAAGGTTGGTCATCTATTGCTGCTATGCTCATGACAGATAGCCTATTTAAGAACAACAGCTGTTGATATCACCATGCGAAGAAAATTAAACTATGTTTAGACTGGAGCAATATCTTATTTTGGTAAAAAACATTGTTATAAAAACTGCAAAAACACTGGCCTTTTATCACGCTCCCTATGACCCCACCTTAAAGGAATGTAAAATATCTCCTATTGAGCTTACAAACAATCTTTTACTTTAATATGTTATTGACTTTATTAACTTTTTCTTGCTTAATTGGAATAATACCAAAAAATGTTAATCATTTATTCCAAGGAATATGAAGTGCAAGAGTAATTCAGAGGAAATGCATCCGCATTAACGCAGAGCGGGGATGTACAAACCACGTTTATAAATAACATGTGAAAAACAACCTCCAACTCATCCAGCCAAGAATCAAACCTCTGCCTCGTCGCTGGCAACTCACTCTATTGTGAGCTTAACTGTGAAACCACTGGTGCCGCTATTAAATGTAAAAAATTTGAATGAAATAGTCAACTTCGCTGGTCTTGGGGTAAAGTTCTCGCTTCAGGACCTGATGTTGGTTGGTTCAAACCCAGCCAGGGTCGACGGATTTTTCTCAAGCGAGAGAAATTCGTAACACAACTTCCTTTGGAGGGGAAGTAAAGCCATTGGTTTCATGTCGATTGTGGCATGTCAAAGAAGGTATGTGAAAATACCTTTCCTGGTAAAATTGGTAGGCCCTTGGCTCTTTCTCTCTCACTCATATAAATTATAGTGTGCTGAAATAATCATTCGGTTCAGAAAGTCCATGTTAAATACCTCAATTAAATAAAAAAAAATTAGATGAAATAGCAGTGTATATAAATTAAATGCAAAGTGTAAATGTCAAAAATATTACCAAAATTCATTATTATTCGCAATCAACACACCAAGAATTTAGACATGCCAATATTAATTTTGTTTGAAGGTTTTTTTTTTACAATTAATAATTAACTCATCAATGTCACAGAATGATGTGGTATTCTTTAACAATGCCTGGAACATTTGACCTCAGAACTCATGCAAATTTCCATTTACATAAACCTTTCAATTAGAGTTAGGTCAAATCCAATATATTATGAATACGAATCTCGAATCCGAATTTCTAATTTAACTTTGAATCTCGAATCTCAAATCTGAATCTTGGAACAAATTATTAACATAAGAAGAATTATAAAAATAATAACCAAATGTTAATATTCTTTCTTACAATCCATTTACTATACACATTCACTTAAGTGTTAAATTACTGGTCTGGAGCCAGGTTGTTAAGTTCATCCTATAATTATATTTGTTTATGAACCACCAATAAGCTGTATTAGTGTGAAGTGAGGGTAATGACAAGGAAGAGGATAAGGCCAAGTAAAGCTATAAAGTTGTTGTAGCGAGTATTTGTTTTTATTTAGCACTGCGTCTTACTATCAATTCGGGTTATACACTTAAGTACTAATGACGCTAATGGGTTAGGAATTGGGAAGGTCAAATATAGAGTAAGTGAACCTACATTTGCATGGAGGAAGAGTGGAAAAATATTTTGGAAAAATCACCCCAGTTCATACTTGCGAGATTCAAACCTCAATCTCTCCGTCCTCGGCAGTCAAGCTCAACACGAAACTAGCGCGTTAGCTAACTACGCCACTGAGGTAGTTTAGAGGGAGTAGAGTTGAGAAAAGTACAGAACATAAAATATCTTGGTAGCATGATTGAGGCGAAAGCTGGAAGTAGAGAGGATCTAATGAGAAGAGGACAGCAGGGAGAGTTGTTCTATAGGTGTGTAAGAGACCTGCTATGGAGAAGAGAAGTGCCCTTGAAGTATAAGGAAGTGTTGTACTGCGCATAATTTGTACCCATTGTCACACATGCAGCATAGACATGGACAGTGAATGTAAGAGAGTAGGAAAGTGGAGGCCATGGGAATGAAGTTTGTGAGGGTACAGGGAGTACATGAGATAGTATAGGGTACATGTGATAGTAGAGGAAGCAAGACTAAGATGGTATGGGCATATAATGAGAATGTAAGAGAGGATGCCAAAGAAAATTATGTAAATGAAGAATGTATAAGGTGACAATCCGCCTCATATTTTATGAGACAGTTTCGTATGTGAGAGTCTGGTCCCATTTTTTTTTGTACAGGTCTAGAAAAACGCATAAATGTCCCCTATTTTAGAAATTACATGGTGTGAACAGTTGAAACTTTGGTCTTTTACAATATTTCTTATTCTGAGTTTATTAAAACATAAAAATGGTACAGTATTTTCGGTTCTAATTTTACATAGACAGCCCTGAGTTTGAAATTTAACTGTTGGACGTTGGGAATCCCCAAATTCTTATCTAATCACTGCTTACTGCTCACATAGTGGTCAGTCAGCCTCAAGATCTCGGTTAGCTATCAAGCGGTAATATTAGTAGCAATAAATTATTAATAATATTCCAATAATAATACTAATAATTGAAGTAGGCTGAGTAGCCAATCTTTGTTATGAGAAAATGGTCACCTTAAGTATGTAGGAAAAAGACCACAAGGGAGGCCAAGAACGCAATGGAGGAACATATATAAGAAAGTGTGCAAGTGAGAGAAGAATGGTGCAAGGATAGAGGAAGATGGAAGCATTTTACTAAACTGACCTGGCCACAGGCTGGACACATTTGATAATGAATATAATTTGAATTGACAAATTTATTTAAATATAAATTCACAATGCCAAAGAAGCTTCCCATGAAGTAATCTGTATCGGAGCATTTTACTGCAGTCAATTTGTTATTACTTATTAATATACATGAGCCATTTACGAAGGAGTCTGAGGACTCCACAGCCCTGTTGAAAATATTGTTTCCATTTACCTGATGACATAACCGCAGGAAATACTAAACTTTGTAAATTGTTCTTCTTTTCTGGTGTCTTTAGCCAAAACAAACACCTCTTGAGTTGACTTACAAGTTGGCCTTCTTTATGTGGAGGATAGGATATTATTGAAGATATAGTGGAGGGGTTAGAAGAAACATTAAGTAGTGATGGGTGATCAGGATAATCACATTCTACTGAAGTGTTTTCTGCTAAAAGTGTGACTTGTTGAACATCCTGGCAATGAAGGAGAAGGTGAAGGATTTGGCAGGGATTTGGTTATGATAGTTGAAGATGTGTCGCAAAGTATGGTTGTCATATTGGGTTGAGGTGTTTGCCCCATTTTTATTATATATAAAATAAATATTCTTAAACGTTCCTTACCAAACAATTTAAAATGTTTTTCAAAAACCCTTTTTATTAATGAGCTTTCAAAAATAGAAAATTTTCAAAATTTATTAAGTTTGACATGCTATATATTTTATGGGGGACAGAAAAAAACAAGAACTTTGCACTATAGTGAGTAGAGTACAACAACATATAAAAATGTGGTGAAGGTGACCTGCAAAATAATAAAAATATTTCATCTTAAAGTTGAGCTAAATTGCACGTTTTTGCCTCATGTATTGCTGGTGTCTAGAATTGTACAGTATGTCTTTTTTTCTAAATGAGGGAATTTATTTGTGGTTTTAACACTTTTTAGAGAAAATAAAACAATCAAGCATTTAAAAAAAACAGGCCATAGAAACTATACTACCCTTTTTTAATTAATTTTGAATAATTTTTTACGATTTAAAGTATATATATATATATATATATATATATATTTAACTCAATAGCTAGAGATGATTTTCATATGATGATAAGTCATAAGATAGTTTATAACAATTACACTAATACACAACATATTTAAAACTTGTCCTCTTTTTAAATGTTTAAATATGGTAGCAAGTTTATGACATTTTCTACTTTCAATTTAGTTTATTTCTTCTTTGCTTTTGAAGTATGAACTTTAGTAATTTAGTCACTTTTATGCTCATTTTAAGGTCAATGTTTCTGATCCTTCCAGTAGATGTAGAGAATTCACTTAAGTTAGAGTCAAAACACGTAGAATGTTCTCAAAAGATAGAGGCAATGTGTTGTTTTTAGACTTAACAAAATAAATTGCTGGTCCAAGTGGGTGAAAAAAGTGCAAATTACAGTCTGCCTCTGATTCGTTCACTTTTAATACCTTCTGCTAGCCACCATATTGAGTTATATATACATGCTGTTTAGTATCTTGCTTTAACTTCTATTATTATTATTAGCACCGCGTCTTACTACCCGTTCGAGTTATACACACTTACGCTAATGTGTAATGGTAGGGTGATTGTGAGATGAAATGGAGGACCTACAGTTTAACGTGGAATCTGAACCACGGTGGAGGCCTGGCATTCCTCACATTCACAAGTTGTGATTAATACACATCTTGTCAGAGGTGAAGGAAGGGTTTGCAATCAGATAAATTTGTGCCAGGACCAAGGATTGAACCCCGGACCCTCAGCACAGAAGTCTGACACCTTACCCCTAGAACACCAGGTCACCTGCTTTAACTTCAAATGACAAGTCTTCTGCAAGGATGGCCGTCTGTACATTCTCAAAATCATTTGAATCGGAAGTTGTGAAACACCGTATTTAACCGGTGTCGAAAGGCAGAAATGACCTGCTAAGGATCCACTTTTCTAGTAGCTATAGCCTCCTCTATGGTAGTTAATACAGATTAAGGTCCCATTTTCTGACACTCCGGTACAACACCTTGAAGCTTTTTTTATTAATGTGGAATGAGGTGTATCATGATAGCAGCAACAGCTTGTTTTTTATTCAACCCATTTCTAACAACAATAATACTATTGCATTTTGCATAACCTCTTCTGGATAGTTAAATATTGGCCTGGATTTTGGGCGTTTATGTACTTTTTTTATCTTGTTTATATCAAAATTGTTTATAAAACCTGAAAAAATACTTTATAAATATCTTATGCAAATTATAGCATTTTAAAATTGGCATAAGAATAGGTCAATAACTGTCCATTCTTAGTGTAGAACCTAGCCAAGAGACAAGGATACCAGATCCTCAGCCTTATAGAAGTGTTGCTGCGCGCCTTGAGCCAGGTTGAGTTAATCAACATTGGGGTTTGCTAGTGTCAATGCTCAGTGAAAAAAACAAGCACTTACAAATCCGCAGTTGTTAAACGACTCACTTTTAACATGTTCACCATAAATATATCATTGTAATCATCATGGGCAGTCTGTGTAAGCTCTCTAAGAGGTAGGATTATGTTGAAGACTGGTTTGGGTCACTACCTGACGCTAGCTTTGTGGAAGCTGGCCGATTGACTTGAGATAGATATTTGTGTCCTTTCTTAAGTGAAATCATATTTAAAATGAGTTGTTTTAATGCCCCTTGATGGCATCTAGCGATACTCATGTTGAAGGACTCAAGCTTTCCCCCGAAGCGCAATCATTTGAACCTGGAAGCTGAAGGTCTGATGTATGTTTGTCTGGTCTAGCCTAACTAATACTGTTCAACTATAACACCAGTTACTACCATTATCAAGACTTTTATAGAGAAAACCGGTTGGATTTACAATTTAAATAATAGTTATTGAAACTAAGATTTTTATGGTGGACATCTTGGTAAGGTGTCCACTATATATATAACTTAGCCTTTTTGTTTTCTTTCACAAATTAACTGATGGTTTTGATAGTTTGGACAACTTAAATATAGTTTACTTAAAGGCACTAAAAATTTCTAATTTCTGTATTCATGACGAGGATGGTTAAAAATAAGTAGTAGTTATAATGTAAGCCCACCCTCTAAGAAAATAAAATCTACATTTGGAAAACAAGCAGACATTAAATTCAACTTATTCTGGCTCAGTGAGGAAAGCAAAGATGAACTACCTCACTCCCCATTCCCCTAGTACGCCTCTTCAGTGCTGTCTAGGATTTATAGCCAATGGCACTGTTTAGGATCCAACAAACCTTTAGGTTGACAGGCCTACATTTATAGAATTGTGGGTAGGCCTAAATGTCAACCAATAACAGATCAGCTCACTAAAATAGCCTGGGTAAACTATATATATTGAAATATATAAAATATCATTAGTTGACCAAAAAGTGTGTTTTGTGTCCAATAGTGAGTGTCTATCACTAACAATGGAACCCTACTAATTTATTTGCAATCAAATCAGGGTTTGCAAGATAATATGCATGATTGTTATAAAAAGTTGTTATTAATTTAATATGTTGTTCATAACTATGAACGGCTATACTTTCATTATTTGTATTTAGGTATAATTACACAAAAAATATAATTTAAAGACACTGCCACATAACAGGAAACATTTTATTTAACATTACAAGATATCTAGAAGAGACAAACTCCACAAAAATGTTCTATTGTTCCGGTTCTAAATAGTTATTCTTCATCATCAGGTATGCCCTCCAAGCCTTGCATGATGTATGGATATCCTGATATTCGTCCATCTCGTTCGTATGTTCGTCTATCGCTTGCCAATGTTAACTTGCGTCTATATGGCGTTCCAAGAAATGTTTTATTCATACCATATAAGAAATATCCAGGTAAAGAAATTGCTACTGTTATTATTGCAAATGGTGGTAAAATTTCGAACCACATTTCTGTAGTTTTTAATTCAAGAATAATTTAATAAAAGCCAAAACTTTTAACACGAAGTAACCATAGATTAACGAGTAACCTTTAAGCTAATCCACAAATACATTCATCAGAGAAATGATATTTCAAGGCCTTAAATATACGGTTCTGGCAGCTATGGTTAACCATCTAGTCCCAGTGATCACACATTGAAGCAAAAAAGCGCTTATATTGCTGCGTGGAGTTAAATATTGAAGATATGTTAGACCACCTAGTTTTCATTTTATGGTTTTTGGAAATATGGGGATAAATTTTTAAAAGGGACCAGTAAAATACAAACTATTAATAATTTGTTGGTTGTAAAAGCTTTTAACGTTTGTTAGTAATGTTATAAATATATTTTTTAAATAAAAAAATAGATGATTACACTAGGTGGGAGAAGGATAACTTTATACATATTGTGTTATATTTTAATTATAAAATTATTATTGTTTGATTTTTAACACAATAAATATACTGTAACCAACTTAGTGAAATTTCTGGGTCATATTTCCCCTAAAGACTTTAAAGGTCAGATTGATGCAGTTTATATTATCAACATGTAAGTGATCGTTTGTCAGCACCCTCGATAAAGTTAGCTATTAACTTGTTTAGTAAATCTCTAATCTAACGCTCATTTCTGTAAGGTGCTGCTCTCAATTGTCCCCTCCCCTTCCCCCTTTCTGTAGAGCATGGCACTGATTTGTTTTCACTAACTTATTTTTGTGTTAACCTTAATAGAAACAAATTATTTAAATAACTCAAAACTATTTTTTTGGGCTTAAGATATTTTATTTCTAAATTAGCTACGTAGATTTCCTGTTTTTTTGTTTAGTTAATTAGTAAGAATATTTCCCACCTTCAGTCCTCTAATACATATCTCTAAGGCTTAGTTTATATTCATGCATAACTCATAACTAATAGTGAATAGTGCATAGTGTATAGTGCACAATTCATAAGAAAATTACTATGGTTTATAATGCAACGTAGTGAATAAGACATTCATAACGATTGTCATTTGTTTGAGAGGTGATCTCCTTGCGCGCGTGGTATTTTAAGGATACTACTTCTATGGATATGTCAATCATTGGTCTTCAAAATAATTTACATACTTACAAATATAATAT
>CABFWB010001654.1:128241-140832 GCA_902151455.1 Timema bartmani
GTTAGTTTTTTCTTTAAATAAGTTGATGTAGCCTAATATGTACGATGATTTTTGAAGGAAGCTTACTTTTAAGGCTTTATCTCGTACCAGAATCCTACCCTATATTTGTGTCTAGTTAGGATAAAAGACCTTCCAGAAGGAAATTTCTACTTCTGTTCTAAATTGCCGTTCATCCTACCAAAATATTATATATATGATAGTATTCTGGTACGAAATAAAGCCTTACAGATTGGAATTATTACTAAAATCCGGGTTTATAAGATACTGTACTTCCTACAAGCCAATAACCTAAATTATCATTTGAACATAAGACTTCTACACAAAGTGTGTCATTCAAACAAATATAATACAGTTTTTAGCTAACTTGTTTCATTATAGTTATCGAAATGTCAACATAATATGGTTTCTGAAAGATATGAGCCAACTTAAAAAAACAGGTATTATTACAATAATACTTTCCAATTATACTTTATAATATACCATTAATTTCACAACTCGTGGTATTATTAGGTTAAAGTAGATTTAAGATTAAAGTAGACTTCATAATTAAACTAAAATAGGAAAGCTACATTTATCCAAAAATGTTAGTGAAAAACATCTATGATATCGGTAGAAAACAGTAAACTCACAGATCATTAAAACCAAATCAAATAGTACAAATCAAGGATCACAACACCTACTCTAGAATAGAGATGTTTGGTTCGAGTTGTTACGTTAAGTTACGTGAATCATGATCACACATACGTTAAGTTAACGCTACGTTAAGTTACGTTAAGTTAACGCTAAGTTGATCGTGATCCCGGCATTAAGGTTGACGGGCAGCTGACAAGGACGGGGCTACTGCATACCTTAATGTGGATCACCACGTCAGGGAAGTGGGGTGTATCCACTAGGAATGGGTCAGATGATGGTACATTGATTAATTTGATGAAACACCTTGTTATCGAAAAGATTCATCCGCCTCACAAAGTCAGTGGCCCTAAGAAGGAGTCCTTACAGAGCATGACCCGTATTGAGTTGGTCAGCCACTCAGCCCGGCCACGTGGATATTGAGAAATTCCTGCGAACCCATCAGCGTATTCCTCTTAGACTCCCGGTCAATACTGATGACATTCAGCCCAATGTTTGTAAGTGTTAAGGGGATAAAGCCCATACAGTGAATGGGAAACACAAACCACTTACGTTGCAGGGAAGTTGTCACGCAGTGTCGGAATAAACGCTAACTAATTATGTAAGTAAACACTCACGACTCCACCCCGCAAACAGCTAAGATTCCTAAGGAAAGAGCCTTTCAAAAGAACCAGTTGGACTTGTTTGGAAAAAATGAGTCTATGTATAATTCCAGCAACAAACAGTTGGTAGAACTGTTCCCATACGGATTGTCTTTTCATTCCGCAGGGATGTGGCACGATGCTCGTTCTTTGATTGATATGTATTTTTCGGAATGTCCGATTGAGGCATGAGCTAGCATTTACACCCTGGCTCGGTGGGTCAACCAATCAGTCCAGGTAGTTTTCAGAAGCACAAAGGATTATGACACCAAGCCAAGCTCCTTTATTGACCTGGCACTTCTAGAAATTCTGCAAATCTTTTGTCAAGTATGTTGCTCTCAGTTGGACAAGTCAGGCCATGGTATCATCATTACCTATCACAACAGGTTCATCTTCCCATATTTTGTTTTATAGGATGAAGTACAATCCACAATGGTTCGCAAGTCAAGATGAAGAGGACAGCCTCCCTTGAAAGAAAAGAAGAAATAACTGATCGATAACCATTCCCATGTCCAAATGGTCTAAGGCGTCTTTCTCGTGTTTGACTGGCCGGCTGAAGACGATGAGATCCGAGTTTGAATCCAGATCGCGTCTAATGAGGGTAATTTCTCCTAAATGGTTTGCCATTCCCCTTCCACCCAAATGTGGGTGGATTACCTCTAAAATGCTTCCTTCCTCATCTCTTCCTCATTAGAGTAATTAGCAAATATGCGTATAATCTGAACAGCTAGTAAGACGAGGAGATAAAAAAAATTAGTCAACTCCTTCAATCGAGTTTTGGAGAAGAAGGTTGACTTTAAGGTCATTAAATTGCAAATTCGTGTTTTGGAGTGTCGTGTGCTCAGACCCTTCATACACAGAATGGATTCTATATATGTGTTGGGGGCATCTGTAAGTGACTGCATAACAGTGCTATCCAGTCGGCTGACAGTAAACTTGTCAAACTACTAGCCACGCCACTGATCAATACTGCCATCTGGGTGGAAGATGGTGAAGATGTACTCCCCAAACACCTCTTGGGGCTTACTTTGATAAGCGTAGTTGGTTTTGAAAGCTCAAATTTGATCATTTAAACTATTTTAAATAATCATTTAGGCTTAGAGATTATTTTATAAATTATATTTTATTTACTAGGACCTATATGTAAAGCTCGAATGTTTCAGTCCTCCTTCCATAGCACAACAATATGCTTCATAAATTGGGCATTTGTTGTTTATGCCCAAGCTCTTGATAAGAATATCAATCCTAATCAATAATTATTAAATACATGTATATATTTGTTTGTGCTATTAAATTGAATGTGGTGATTGGTTGTATAATTAGGGGCAGTCGTGTTAGGAATTTGGTAATGAGATACGCAGACAAAAGTGATTGGCGTTGTGTGGCTAGTTTCAGCCCATTTAGAGGGCTTCCGGGTTCCAGTCACGTGTTCTGGTCTGACTCGGCGTCTCCAACCATTTGACCGAGATAAATATTTGTATTGGATAGTGAAGAGTTTCATATTCCCATTCTTCCCCATTAATTTCCAGGACACATGCTCTGAGGTGGTCAATCACTTGAAAGGTACCTATGTTTCGTTAATTTATTTTTACTGTTACATGTTGGGTTCTGTGGAAAGCCATGGGACTGAGACAGCTACAATGGATCATTTGTTACTCGTCAGTTGATGACCGCCACGAAATTTAGGCCAGAAGGAACCTGCCTTATTTGCCATCGCAGCTGGAGCACGCTGACTCAAGTAGTACCCACACCCCTCGAGAGAGCGTGATGCAACGGTCAAACTAAAAAATGATTGTTAAAAACAAATAAATATTATCTAATAAATAAGCTTAATGTTTACGTGATATTTGTTGTCCTATAATAACCATTTACCATTTAAAGGTTAATTTAAAATTCAATAGTATTAAGAATGTTCCAGCAAGATGAAAAAACTACCATACAACAGAGTAAGCTTGTATTTCGGTTACCAAATTTGGAAATTAAACACTTAAGGCACTTCATCTCCGGGTCTAATCAACTATTCTTGAAAATGAGGTAATATTATGTGTAACCTACCTTCCTTATAAAGTACCAATGCATCAATTGGGTCTCTAATATCTCCCCTCCCTTCCCAAGCACCCATAAGTCATTTGGATCACTGACATCCCCATTCCTTCAAAAGAACCTATGAGCCAATGGGGTCGCTGAACAACCATTCTATCTCCCCCTCTGGCACCTATTACCCATTCGGGCAGCCACTCTACCCATGAAATCCATGCAAACAGTTCACCACTCCCCATAACTTGCATCTCCTCTCTCTTTCTCTCTTTCTCTCTCTTTACCCCCTACTTATTGGCCATGTAATTCTTCCTTGAAAATCTCTGGGCAGCCAGAGAAAGGGGTAAACCAGACGCATCCTTGCAGCTCAATACGCGTTATTCAGATATGTGTGGAATCCTGGAAAAATGATGATACACCCATGATCATTTCCTCATCTACCCCCTCACTATCCCACTTTTACTTGGAAACCTCCTCACCTCAGCACCAGAGAACTACTGGCTGCAACCCTTCACTTCCAACACCCAACCTTACTAAGATATCGACTACTCCAAACTAATCCCGTACAATCCTAAACGATTTCACAGCCGATTTCTCAACAATTAGAAACTCCTCACCTTAAGGCTCGACTCTTTTCCCCTAACCCCTCGATTATCCCCAGACAAACATCACTATCTCTTCCACCACACTGACCCTCAGCCCTTCTCAAAGAACACCTATGGGATCTGCTGCTGCCCATGTTGTCGCGAAGACATTCCCACACATGTCTGGACACACGCCTCTTAACGAGATCTGCTGATCAGCTATTTCACAAAATATCACCTCATTGAAAAGGAATAGCGGACCAAAGAGGCCAACAGGAGTAAGGGCACTCTCCCTAAACTATTACAAACTAACTAAAAACACCCTCCGTTTAGAACACAAGTAATGTAAAAGTTTTTTATTTTATGGCTTAAGCTAAATATTTAGTTATATTCCCACCCTCCTCTCTCCTCTGTTTGCTAAATGACTACCCTGACCCAACTCAGTGGTACCGTAGAAAAAGACCCACGTATCTACCCTTTAGATGAGAAAAGTATCCGAATGTACACACGTCCACTTATTTATTAGGATTTCGAAGTAATATAATATCTCTAAGCCCCTAACAGAATTTATTTTGAAAAAGTTAATAAAAAATCAGAAATATATCGTAAGTTGTTTAACATTTACTATATTACATGATGTTTAAAATGTTCATTCACTGATTGTTACAGCTCAGTGTGTAGCGAAATAATTAAAATATGTTCCATTATTAATGTTAATTAATGCCATTTACATCACGTAGTCAAAACCCTGCTAGGGTTATCTAAATTCTAATTTTCATAGGGAACCCGTTATTTGAAAATTGGAAACTCATGTTATCACAATGGTTGGAAGATTATATTACCTACAGTAAGTATTTACATTAGTAGTCCCTTTTAAATAATATTGTAAAGAGAAATAAAAATTAGGGCTTAATTAGGCGGAGTTTATATTCATGAATCGCACATTGCAAATAGTGAGTAGCACATAATGCACATGAAGTTGAAACATATTATTTTAATTGTTAGCGTTCACAATCGGAACATAGTGAATAGTGCACAATTCATTAAGTTGATTTCATTTTTTACTCACTGGCTAGTTTCATATTCATGCTTAACGCATAAATAATATTAAATAGTGCATATCGTACAGTACACCTTTAATAAGCAAAAAAACTGTGGTGTGTAATGAAACGTAGTGTTTAATGTATTTCTTAAAAGATTGGCCTGGCTAGCATTTCAGGATGGGGGAGGGGTTTGATGCCACAGCCAAATAAATATTAACAATATAAAATGCTTCTAGAAGCTATCTAAAGTTAGTTTTTACGGTAATTAATGACAGGGATTAAAATTTAAATAGTCTACATTAAATAATTGTTTTAAATTTGTTTGATATTTAGAAAGTTACATATCAACTCCGAGTCTTAAAATTTATATTGCGCACTTATTAAATAAAGGCAGAACAAATGGTGGCAGAACTGAGGAGGAGGGTTTCGGGGGGATGAGTGAGTTTTTATGGGGGAATGGGATTTCAGGGAGCTAATAATTTTAGCCAGCCTCTAAATTTATTTCACTACTCTCTTATATTTTGAAATATTATACGATTTAAAAAAATCCAAGTAACTACTGATCCTAAAGGCATTGATTGAATTAAAATTTAATTACTCAGATGAGAACGGTTTTAAATATATTTTAAAAGCATTAAAATTTTCAAAATAATTATGATGTAAGACCATTCCAATATAGGAGTATAATTTCTAAAAGAATCTAGTACCATTCCACTAGCTTAAAGGCATCGAACTCTCAAACATTTGTTGGCGGAGGGACCCCGAAACTCCTTAGGCTAGGAAAGAGTTGACAGGTCCCTCAAAATCCTTTGGGTTAGTTGACCTCCCCTCTACACAATTAAGGTTCTGCCGCTACTGACCCGATATGGATGATTTCTTTTTTTCTTTAATAGATAGGTTTAACAATTTGTGCTAGAAGAAAAGATTATCACCCCTACTTCACAACCCAAAATTGTACACTTTTCAAATAAAGGTATTTCTGTGACCTCCTTTATTTATACAAAATGCATAAGGCCTAAAAAAAAAAAACAATCCTAGTGAATCGTTTGGAGTGATTTAAGTAGCAATAGTCTGAAAACTGACTACTGTTCCTCAGACGCACGCAACTCACTCGGTTGCGGAAAATGGTCCTAAGACGGTCGTACATAGGCTTGTGCCCTTATTTATGAAACCTCACGACATGGTAATTAATATCTAAATAAAAAACCCAAACCTATGGGTGCTCGTAGTATGCGGAACAAACTTACAACAACATAAAGGAAATACCAGAGGTAAATTTTAAATAGTTTATCTATAATAATAATAATAATAATAATAATAATAATAATAATAATAATAATAATAATAATAATATAATCATAATAATAATAATAATAATAATAATAATAATAATAATAATAATAATAATATATGAAAAAGAATGAAAACCATGTATAAAGGTGCATATAGTAAATATGATTAACGTATTGTTTGAATATTTAAATGGTTGAATATATATAGATGAGGTTGATATTTTTTTTGACTATAATATATTCTTTTGTGATTATATTATAAAAGAATCTTTGACTTACATTTATCTTTATATATATATGGATGAATGTTAAAAATTAAAAGTTTTATATATATATATATATATATATGAGGTGTATAAGTTATATATATAATCCTACTCTTTATTTCTTGTTTATTTTTCGATTCATTTTCGACGTATTCTAGGAACCAGGCCCAGCCTTACAACAATCGGCGCCTGGGGCGAGATAAATATAATGTGCCCCTTCGTCCCCCATTTCTATATTGTTCCCATTGTGTATATCTATTTTTAAACAATGGGAAAAAAGGGCAGTTAAGGCAAAAATAATATATTTTAACACATATTTTTGGCATTTATACAAGCACAATTCAATAACAACAAAATATAGAATGGAATTTTCACTATTCCGTAACAAAAATAAAATAAAAATGCATTCATGTTAAATAATCAAAATCAGACTCTCGGATGATATGTAACTCCTGGCAGGCTCCGTTTCTTCGGATCGCAGTTCGCATTTTTTTTAAATGTGCTTTACGTGCTTTCACCTGGTCGAATTTTGCCACAATTGAAGTTGTGGGCTATGCTATTTTCTATGGATAATATTGCTAACAACGACAGCCTTCCATCGGTCATTGTAGATAGAAAAAAAAGTTTTGATCAGTTATAACTTTGAAAAGCTGTGTTCACCACTAGCAACTGCCACTGGCATGGTCAGCAATATACGAAGTGACCCCCATATGTTGGGGAAAGTTGTGCACCTATTCGTTTCCTCTATGTATTGTAAAACATTTTTTGGAGATGGAGATTTTTCCATCTTTGGAAGGATATGTCTGAAATGTTTTAATTCTTCCCAGAGCTCCAAGCTGTAAATATCTGAGTTACTTCCATCTGTGAATGTGTTTTGCAGGTTCGTGCACTGATCCTTTAGAACTTTGTCAGCTTCAAGGGCATTAGAATTATCACACTGTGGTTGGCACATATCAAACAAAAAGCCCCAAATATTTCTGTGGCCTTCAAGTTGCTCGGACCATTGCTTCAGTGATGTGAGTGCTGTATCAATATTATGACATAGAAAAATTACGTTTAAATTGATCTTCTGAGATGGTATTTCTTGACTCATCGTGACCCTCATTTTTGAACTATCTTTTCTTCGTTTCGAGTCTGCAAAGGAATTATCAGCTCCACATTTTTCTGCAAGATATTTCGCAATAGTAATAGCATCTTCATATCCAACATGTCTATATGAAGATACATATTCCACACAATTCTTAATTAAAGAAATGGCAGGAACAATATTTATTGCTGGACTTTGCATCACACTACTCGCAATGTTTACTTGCAACAAAATATCATACCATATAACCAGAGAAATCAAGAATTCAAATTTAATCAAAAATTCCCATTAAAGCATCGAAAACATCCTTTATCTTATATCTAATAGTCTTAACACTATCAATCCTGCTTTCCCAGCGAGTACCGCTTAATGGCTTCACAGTGAGGCTAGAAACTTGTTTCTTCAATATTTTCCAACGTTGAACAGATGACGGGAACAACACATAAATTCTCTGCAGAAAACCTAAAATTGTGATGGATATTCTTGATAATGAGGCTGCATCGGAAACCACTAAATTCAATGAAAGACAACAACAAGTTAAAAAAAAGCTCTTGAATTCATTTGAAGAATCCTAGCTTGAACACCTTTGTTTTTACCCTACATGTTGGCGCCATTATCGTACTCCTGACCTCAACAGTCCTCTAATCTAAAACTATTTTCAGCCATTGTTACTAACATTGTCGAACTATTTAATTTTTTTATTTACAAAGTGCAGAACATAACACAATATTACTAATTGCATTTGTAATCTAGATCTTTTTTTTTATTTTAATAAGCTGTGATAGCCAACGTGCCTAGAGTACTTTGAGTACATAAAAGATTGGTCTATCATGAAAATCCCCCCTTTGGAAGGAAAAATAACCTTTTCTCACTTGCTTAAGTTGCTCCCGATTCTTGGCGCCTTATGCGAGCGTTCCGCTCACCCCAGCCTAAAGCTGGCCCTGCTCAGAAGTCGGAACTACCATTAAAATAGTTTCCAGTTAGAACGTTTTGTTTCTTAGTCTAAAAACTTACCCACTTCATTAATTCGCCCCACACTCACTAATATGTTCTATTTCCTTTGTCAATATTTTTTCATAGTCTATCCAGCTTGTTTTTAACAGTCCCACTCTTTATGAACGCCCTTCTCCCCCACCCCAGTGCCATCTCTCCCTTTCTCCACCTCCCCAGTCACAGAATTATGATATGCCTATATATGCATGAATATAAACCCAGCCTAACTATTCGTTTTTTAAGAATATAAACTATGCCTCAACTCTTAAATACATAGCAGCAGACTTTGAATACCCCCAAAACTACATTTTATATTAATTGCAAACACTACAATAATGATATATGTAGGCTATGATTGGGTTTACAGAAAAAATATATAACCTAATTTTAATATATATACCAGTGTTATCATTCTTCAATCAGCATTACATACTAGAAAACATCTTATTAACAATGGTTTGATTTGAAATGTGCGGTTATAAACATTTATTTTACTTGTATTACTGCTCTAAATAAATCATTCAATCCAATTCAATTAATTTTTTTAATAGCACTTGTGATTTATCACATTATATGTTTTAAGCATAGTATCTTTTTCCTTTAACTGTTATTCAAACACAATAATTATAGGAAGATTAATGAAATTATAAATACACAGATCCATTAACATTTCTATCACTTTGTGGAGACAACAGTCATTTCTTGAATTTAGTATCCACAATTTTCTTTGACAAATAAATGTTCTATCTTCTATGTCTTATGTTATTCAGAAATGGCGTTTCATGTCAGATGCTTTCGCCGTAATTACTCGTTATTGTTTATCATTCTAATTTCGCTGGTTGGACGTACTTATTCGGGTATGTTTTTTAAAAAGATTTAATTAGTTATAACCGCCTTTTAATAAAGAAAGTTTATTATAACAATAAATCAACCATTATTTCCGAAAGTGTAAATTTTTCAAAAATATTTCGTATTATACTGATCATCTTAAGTTTTTAATATTCCTCTCGTGACATTAAAGTCATTATTATTTGATTCTTACTTTAAATTTTTATATAGTATTCTAATTTATATATGACTTGTTCCACCACTTCTAAGCATTTCTGTCAAATCATTGTGTAATTCTAAATGTCTAATTTTTTGGTGATAAGCTAGTGAAATTTTATTAGCCATATTTTTAAAAAGGCTTTGGCTTATATAAAGGTTCATTTTGTCAATCTTTAAAACAAATTAAAATATATCATATGCTGTTATGATTTAAACCATCACGAAGTATACAGCCTATAATTGACATAGCTGAACCTAAAGAGATTGTAATATGAACAACCTGTGCTACTGAAGCAAATGGGATTTTTTTTGCACCGCATCTTTTTACACGTTCGTGTTACCCACTAGAAATTTGGATAAGGGCATAATTGGTTATATGCCTTTTTTAGCCTAATTTATAATACTTTTATTTGTTCCATATTAATTTAAATTACTACTTATTGCAGCTTAAATATATTCTTATAATTATTTTTACCATGGCTGTATCCAAATAGTCTACTTATGCTGCATTGCCTTGACTCATGCCTTTGATAGCTGCATGGAAATCATGTGACCAAGTGTAGATCTGTCCGAATAGTCGCAAAGGATAACTATGCAGTCTTTTTGAGGTATTGGTCACCATGGATACGAAGGTTACCATCCGTGCGCTGTTCTCGCGGTGTTGGTTGCGGTGTTTGACTGGCTTTCATCTGATAGAGCACTGACGTTTTCCGCCATTTTAAATAAGGTTGTTGCCGTTCAAATAGTTTGATACAGTCTTCGCTATGAACAGCGTGAGAAGTGTAATAAAATCAAGACTGCATCAAATCCGACTAGGGAGCTTTGGACTATTATGAACCTGTATATAGGCTTCTTAAACATACATTTTATAAACATCTATTGAGTGCATTGTACACTTCTGTACGCAGTATTATAATGATTAATGTAGGGCCTATGGAAAAATACCCTGTAGCTCAGGCTGTTATAGAGAAATTGTTTCACGTAGGACAGTTGCACGTAGGACAGTTAAATTTTTAATATATGTAGTATATAAACTGTTGTTTGCAAATTTTTTCCGCTATTTAGGAATTTGTACCAACGCTTAAATAGGCTTGTTTAGCAGTGTCCATATCTGTTATTGGGAAGGAGCTTCGCTGTAAAAGCCTATATTAGTTTACCAGGAAAATTTAAACTGACCCTAATAAAGAGGAATCCACTATTGAGAGTCGTACATTAGTAAGGGAGGTTTAATTGTGCTAGTAAAAACTTAGTTTTCTTTGTTAAAATATTGCACACATACTCTTAACAACACAAGATTGGCAGAATAAATATACTTAAGTAGGCTTAGGTTCAGATGGTTACAATTTTAAAATTAGATTGATAACCTACATAACCCTAACATTCAATAAACTTTTGCCACATTACTTTTTAGGATAAGTGAATAATCCTAAAACATCGGGTTGGTAAATTCAAAATACCAGTAATGCAGCTGTAAATGTAACATCAAAATATACATTTAGCCTATATTTGGAGATTGATTTTTTTTAACACATCAATTCATTATAAGGGTTAGATATTTGTTTTGCAACAAGTGATTGAGAAATGTATGGCAGTAAGGAAGAAAGTTTATTGTGCATTCGTTGATCTGCAGTAAGCCTACAATTGGGTGAATAGGAGTAGGCCTATGTTATGGAATGTTCTTAGAGAGTATGGTATGGATTTAAGGTTAGTAAATACACTCATGGCATTGTACGATGAAATTAGAGCATGCTTTAGGGTAGATGGAGCTTTGAGCGAATGTTTTGACATTGAACAGGGTGTTAGATAAGGTTGTGTTTTGTACCTATGGTTGCTTAATGTTTTTATGGATAAGTATGAGACTATGAGGGATACTTGTGAGTACAAGGTTGGTGTACAATTGGACAAGGTGAATGTGAGAGTGCTATTAATATGCAGATGATGCTGTATTAATGGCTTAGAGGGAAAGTCACTTGCCAAAGGTGATAGTTTTTGATAAGAATGAATCAGGAAATGAGTGTCAACTTAGTATAAATGAAAAACTCTTAGAATAAGTGAATGATTTTGTGTATCTGGGCAGAATGTTCTGTAAAAATGGAAGGATAGATAGGGAAATTGACAGACTGGTGAATGCATCTTGTAGAGTAGTTGGATACATGTGGACTATTATAAAGAATGAAGTAGTCTTGAAATAGGCAAAGATGGCAGTATATAAAAGTGTGTTAACACCAACATTGTTTCATGGATGTGGAGTGTGGGTTTGTCAGAAGAAATACAAGAGCAAAGTGAATGCGGTTGGAATGAGATATAAGAAATGTGTTTAGAAAAACTGAACTGGGTGCTGAAGCAGTGCATTTTGAAAGGAAATACAATATTTCAATGTTAAAGAAATGTCTTATATTGGTTTGGGCATGTTGAGAGGATGAGTGTGAATCAAGTGGCAAAGCAAATATATGAAGTTAGAGTTTGTGGATCAAAAAGAAGGGGTATGCCATGTAAGACATGGCTAAATGTTGTAGATGACTGTGTGGAAAAGATAATTATTAAGAGCTTTAAGAATAAAAGAGCATGTATGACTCGGTGTATAGATGTTTTTGAAGCGAAGGGCGCAAGGCTCGGGAAGTGTGGAGAAAGTTGGTGAGAATGGATCAAGTACAGAGTTGTTTTGGCACAGTTTCTTGTCCACCCCATAAGGAAACGCTTTGATTAGATTTATTTGTGTGTATTTATGACTGAATTATAAAGTGTTTGACTTAATCTGAAGTGTGATTTGTTTTCACAATATAGCCTTATGGTAAGCAAACAGCTCCACCCCTTTTTTTTAATTACTCACATGCTCCAGCCTTTTACAAACCCCCTTAACTGTTTCCAAGTACACTTCCCCTTTCTTACACTTTATTTATTTTCCCAGTACCAAAGATTTTTATTTTATTCTCCATTGAACACCTCCACTGCGTAGTATATTCAATTCCCC
>CABFWB010001655.1:0-30240 GCA_902151455.1 Timema bartmani
GACCTAATTTTATAAGACCTAAAGTCATAGCTCCTAAACTTTAGGTCTTGTGAAATTAGGTCCACTGCATGTCATCCAGTTGGACGCGGCCGACCTTGCTTCCATTATTCCTTTGTTTAGATAATATCTTTTAACAGTCCAATCATTTTTGCAGGTCCACTTACTCTCCTCTACTAATCAAACCATTAATTACCTTGAGTTGGCCATACTATTAAAGCCCAATTATTAGGTCTATTTCCAAATAGTAATTCACAACCAGGGCCGTGTAATCGGTATGCCAAGCCTTCAACTCCGACTCCTCAATTTTTTTACTGTTCGACCTTGACTCCTTCATAGATAGCTAAGGTATATTAATTAGTAATAACAAATTTACCGAAATAAAATGGTCCAATACAGATTCCTTTACGGGAAGTTTATTTGGCATTGTGAATTTTATTTAAATAAATGTGTTGAACAAAATTACAAACATTGGCCCTAAAAAATAAAAACAGTAGGCTTATAAAGATAAAAGTATATAATTATCATATATTGTTATAATATTTTAAGTTTTTATTTTGAAGCCCGAGTAGGAATCTGTAGGCCTACATTTTTACCGGCTCCGGCTCCACAACCCTCCTCACAACAGAATTACTACACAGAGTAGGGTTGAATCAATTTTATCTCAAGTTGAATAATAGAAGGATGGCTTTCCGTGCAATGAAATCACAGAACAATGCCTTGTATTACTCAATGGGATCTTACCTTCTTCCACAACTTCGCCAACAAATACTTTTGCAATTCCTGACATTGCAATGACAACATTCTGAGAGACGGAACATCCCGTTATAGTTTGCATCAACTGAAATTAAGGGATTATGGTAAGTGCATTATAATTTGATCAAGTGTTCATTGAGATTATCATTTAACATTTTCTCATAAATCTTGCAGATTAATTAACGGCAATATTTTTCTTCATTTAAATCTGTTGTCCTTTCCACTACAAAACCCCAAAAGTAAATCTTCTGCGGTAATGAATTTAAAACTAGACCTATTTTTTAATTACAATATTTTTGAGTAATGATAATGCAGAAATAAAGTCTAATCTTGTTTATACTTACCCGTTTTATGGCAGCTTTAGGAAAGGCCGATCGTCTATACATTTCATACCTATCCAGTTGTTCCTCAGTAAAATTAGACACCAAAACCCTACAAAGTAAATCAAAATGTTACTAACAACTTAAACACTGGTACCTATAGGGATGTGCAACATTTAAAATACAAGCATGTGCAGTTGAGCCCAATCATAAAAAAATACAGATCCATAAATTTGGTTTGTTAGAAAAAAATAGCTTCACAAAACTAGGCCCGAGCCTATCAAGAAAAAAGTTGTTCAAAACAACCAAAGACACTCCTACATAAGTTAAATACTTATGTTAGATAATATAAGTAGGCCTACTAGGTTTTTTAAACCAGCTTATCTTTCCTTATAAGTATAATAATATGATACATAAGATAAAGCCTCTAGATGCCATTTTTAAATGTTAAGTTAGCAATTTCATTATTGCGTGATCCAAGATCATGGAAATCTGGATAGTTTTCACATAGTACATTTCATTAATAAAAATTATACACACGGCCATTCTTTTCAAATAAAAAAATTAAAGTATGTTTTTTCCAGTTATAAAACTATATGAATTGGAAGAAAAATGTTCCAAACTTAAAAAACCACAAAAAAAGAATGTATTTTTAGGGGTGAATTTCTTTTTTTTTTAAGGTAGAAGTTGGTGTTGCAGGCAGATGTGTTTGAGACGGTAAAAAAGAGCTGTTTTATAAATCACTTGCTATACAGTTAGTGATTTCCCTCCATAAAGTTTGAGGTTATGTTATGAAAGTTGGATCTACAAGTTACATCAGTGAAGTTAAGTTTTGGTGAGTATAAACATAATTTCTTAATCAATTAACTTCAAGAATGTCCATGTCATGTTCGTTTCAAAACATGAATAAGTTGTTGTCGCTCTGTTATTACTTACCAGACAAAACTGTAATTTTGCACAAGTAAGAAGAAAGCCTAGACAAATGCACTGATAATTTTTATAATTTTTTGGAAAAATTATTCTTGGTAGATAAAATAGGTGTCAAATATGTCACGTCCGTTACACCATTATACAACCGAGAGTTATGGCTGTCCCTTTCTAGCTTGAAGTAAATAATAGGCCTAAATCATTATTTATATATTACTAGAGGTTAGCCTATGCTTAGTATGTGGTTTTTAGAGAATTATTTTGAGTAATTATAAATTTTCTGGCTTTTAATGAGATTTTATTTCATACCAAGGTTTTCGGACGATTTAGCCATATTTACTTAAAATCCATTAAAATAAGGATGTAAGCCTATCCTATGGAAGGTCTATTAAGCTGCTGATTCTAATAATGTGCCCTGTGGTAAGATTTTAAGCTTTTTTTAAAATTATTTTTAACTTTTGTATTGGCATGATCTTACTTTTTTACTGTTGTTTACAGATTATAGGGCCTTCAAATTGGATGGCAAAGTGTCGTAAAAACACAGAAAATTACCCAAATAAATGGAGAGAATATCTTAAAAAGAATAGAAGGAGGAAGATGTAAGCTAGAAAGAAACGGAAAGAAAAGTTAAAAACTAATGATCGTTTGTGCGCCGAAAAAATAGAAAAAGACAAGCTGAGGCAACGACTGAATAGAATGAAAAAAAAAAACAAAAAAAACAGGGGCGGTAAAATGTTGCTTAGTCAGAACTTGGATCTTACAAAAGCCCAAAACTCTTGGAAAAGCCATCATGAAGGTGAAAAATGTGTTGCCCAAAAATCCTACAAAAAATGCTGTTTTTAAACGACTGATCCAAAAAAACTTTGCTCTTTCTTTAACTAAGACTCTGTTTAAAAACAAGAAAAAGGGATCCAGGAATATTACACCTGAATGCACAAAGAGTATGATCAATTTTTACCACAACGATAAGTTAGTCGTCAGGCTCCCGGAATGTGTGATGTAAAGTCTATAAAAGATCTGGTGAGCGAGAAACGAGGCTTATTCAAAATTATACATATGGTTATGAGCATTGGAGAGGCTTATCAACAATTTAAGCAAAGTAACCCCAATGAAAACATATTCAAATCAAAAGTTTTATAACCTGCAACATCAAAATATTTTATCTTTAAATAATATGCCTCATAAAGTATAATATGTATATGTTCAACATGCTAACTTTAAATTCTTGGTGGAGGCTATTTCAAAATCTGAAACTTCTTTCCACCAAAAACACACAATGAATCGCTTGATGCAGTATGTTGTGACACAAGTTCCTACAAATGAATGTGATAAATGTGAGACTAACCTAAAGAGTATTCTCGAGAAAAGTGTTGGTTTAGAGAAGAAACTCAAATGGAAAGAATGGAAGACCATCAATAACAGACCAAAGCTTGTAGAGAATAACACTGCATTGCGGAAGATGATAAATGAACTCAACTCACGAATGCCTGTGTTTAGAAAACATACCTATGTCAAGAGAGAGCAGTCTAGATATTTTCAGGAATGCAAGAAGTCTGTATTAAAAAAAACTTAGTCAAGCCATTATGCAAATAAACTTCTCAGAGAACTATTCAATAGTACATCAAGATGAAATCCAAGATCATTGGAGTCAAGCACAAGGAACTATTTTTACTTGCTGCATTTGGCATTCAAATGATATGTATAGTTTCGCCATTGTTAGTGATAGAAACATGCAAAAACCTCAGTTTGGGTGTTCTTGAAAACAATCATTGATGAATTCAGAAGCATTGTTCCAGGTGTCAGTGAAATTGATATGTTTTCAGACAATTGTGCTGCCCAATTTAAGAGCAGGTATACAGTTTCGAACTTATGTTACTATGAAAAGAATTTTGAGGTAACTTTGCACTGGAATTTCTTTGCCTCAGGGCATGAAAAAGGAGCAGTGGATGGAATAGGTGGCTCCATCAAAAAAACAGTGTGGAGAGAAGTAAAAGGAAGGCAAGCTTTTGTAATAACTGCTTATGATTTCTACAAATTATTGAAGGATAAATGCAAAGATGTTTGTATTTTGTATGTATCTTAAGGTGGGGTGGTAGTGAGCACCAGTTTAGTGCATTAATTTTGCAGTTTTTATAGCATAAACATTTTTTGGCCAAAATAAATCAAATATTTCTTCTATAGAAACATAGAGTTTAGCTTTCTGCACATGCTAATCTCAAGAGTTCTTGAATATCTCTCATGAGCATAGCGGCATTTGGTGACAAACTTTTTAAATGCAGAGAAAAAGTTGTCACTAAATTCCAGGACACCCTTGACAGATATTAAAGAATTGTTGAGGTTAGCATGTGCGTAAAACTAAACTCTATGTTTCTATAGAAGAAATATTTGATTTATTTCGGCCAAATAAATGTTTATGATATAAAACTTCGAAAATACTGCCCTAAACTCACGCTCACTACCACCCCATCTTAAGCAGATGTACAGTCCTATGAGGTATACTTAACAAAAGATGGAAGGAACTTGCTGAAATCTCAGGAATCCAGTCAATGCATCACTTCAGGGCTTATGATGAAAATATTATTCTCATCAGTACCACATCAGAAGATTTAATATTAAAAGTAAACATTTTTGGGAAATCTGAAGATAAAGACGATGATGAAGACAAAATCAGTAGTGTTCTTAGCCGTGTGAGGTATTTGGATGTATATACTGACTCATCCGACAATGACGAAGAACCAAATCATGGGATTGAAATGAATGTTGTTAGACCTATGCCTCAAGAAAATATTTCTCCAGGAACATATGTCTTGGTGAAAATTTTAAGTACAAAGAAAAAAGAGTTCAGATATGTTGTGATGTGTCGAAGTAAAGTTAAGACGGATGGAGAAATAGATGTTTCGTTTTTAAAAAGTTATGGAGAAAGTGGCAAGCAGTTTATTTTTATTGATGAAGATGATAAGCTTGCTTTTTCAAAATATTCTTCATATTCTTGAAGAACCACAAACTTGATTGGGAGACATGTGGTAGAGTGTCATACAGTTTTCAAAGCAATCTTAACATTATTTAACAATGAACTGAAGTGATCAATAAAATAAGAGTTAATTTATAGTAATTAAGTTTTTCATACCAAACTATACCTATATGGAATACTTGAAAAGGTAAAGAGCTGAAATTAGTATTAAGTTAATTTTAATAAATGATACTTTTTCACTTGAAAAACCCTTTTAAAAGATGCACAATTTACCTTAAAATAAGAAATAAAAATGTTTTTATGGGCCATTTTCATTTTAATATAATAATTTCATGAAATGTAGCTGTAAGAAATTTTTAAATTAAATAAACCATTTTAGAGCACGTTTTCAATTTGTCACGTCCGTTACATCCTACCTTGTCACGTTCGTTACAAACTTTTACATTTTATTGTAAAATAATTTGTTGTTCAATCAAAATGGTAAACATACCAAATCATAGCTTTAAACTTGTGGTATTCTTAAAAAATAGTGAATATTTTTATTTTTTATAAAACCAAGGTGCATTTTTTGTTACGTCCGTTACGCCTATTTAAATAGCCCTAACTTTTAAACTATAGCTCTGATCATTTTCAAACTTTGTACATTTTTACAATTAAGTGAGAGACACCAATGTACATGATTAAAACTGTTATTAACTATTTAGTTTTTATTTACAGCATCAAATATGCGTTTAAATGTCACGTCCGTTACAAAAGAATGGCCGTACAAGGTTAATAGGCTAAATCAAATTATATAAACAAAATGTAATTTATATGCAAGAATATCATGAAAAAGATAAAACTTTAAGATCCAAAATTTTGTATTTTTAATATTGCCATTACCACATCGGCTAATTATATCATAAATATAGAGCTACGGTAAACCAACTTAACAATAAAATAGTCAACCTCTGAGGTTTTTAGGGTAAAGTGCTCGCCTCAGGACCCAATGTTCATGGGTTCAAACCCAGTCGGGGTCAACAGATTTATATTGAGCGATAAGAATCCATCCTTTCAAGGGGAAGTAAAACCGTCGGTCCCATGTCAATAGTGGAATGTAAAAGAACCCTGGAAGGTATGTGATAATACCTTTCCTGGCAAAATCAATAGGCTCTTTTTCTGTCGCTCATAGAAATGGTTTCCCACGCTCCCTCCACATAAATGCGTGTAAATCTCCTCTCAATGCTACCTTCCTCATCCTTATCACAATCGTATGAATAAATGTGGATAGCCTGGGCAGGTAAAGTTAGATTCAGGGCATAAAAAATCATTAACATATTAAACATTAAAGTCTAGGTTAGTGGGAGCTATAACTTAATTAGAAGTTAATTACAATATAATAACTATAAAAAGTAGCTGATTAGCTTAGCATAATATCGTTATTAAAGTTTCCTGCTATGTAGTCTAGTGTGCCTATAATTCACCCCCCTCCCCCTCCCTAAGACTTTAGCAGCTCCACCTAGAAATACTTATGCATAAACATACTGCATCTTTTCTCGCTCTTCTTCCTCCAACTCTCTCTTGCTTTTGATTTCCTTTTTCTTTTCCTTTTTTATGTCTACTTGAAGTGGTTCTGATTTGGGTACACTGGTTGGTAGATTTATGTCAGTTTCGAAATGAACATTAGCACCAGAATGACTCTCTCTATTGTCAGTCGTTTCGAATTGTGGACTTATATAATTGTCATTATTAGTAAGCATTTCCTCAAGAGCATTTGCTGCTTTGTTGATATTTCTTTCTTCTTGCTCATTGTCATCAGAATCTTCTGACTTAATGTTGTAAGACTGTTCATCCTCACTTTCTCTTTTCTTTTCAACCAAACTGTCATTATCATAGTTTCCAGAAAATTCTTCTTGAAACGGCGATTCGCTTTTAAGATTGTCGAAATGATCACCTACAGTTTCAATATTTAAATCTGTCACATCTACGGATTCAACCTTAGGGAAAAAGTTTTCCATTTTCAAAACATTAACACGAGACGAATGATTAAGTAAAATATTGTATTTATTGTTTAGTAAACACTAAAAAACATAGCATGGATCAAATACCAAAGACTATAATAACCAGAGCCCAGAAATTGTATACATTAAACAACCCTTTTCTGTGTTAAGTGCCAACATAAGAAAGAATATATCTCGTAGGAATTATTGAGCTATTAAAATATTTACTCAGAGTATTGTCTAAACCAGAGACAAACCAGGTCTAAACAGCGATTGCTAACTAACGTGTTTTGAGAGCTCATAGAGATCTTCATTATCTATGCTTGACGTGACGTATTTGTGTAGTTTGGAGAACGTTGGTTTCAAAAGATGAGGGCTATGTAGACTGGAAATGGAAGAATAATTGTAATCTAAAATATAACAGAATTCTCATTTGATTGCGACAAAATCTAGTCGTGCACTTTCATCTACTAAAGATCAAGTGTTAAATAAAGTGCAAATAAAAGTGGGCAGAGAGTGACATCTATCTATATAGATATCTATAGTATAATTGGATGGATGTGGTTGAAATTTTCGAGCTGTCGTCTGCACACCATTGTGTACGAGAAAAAAAGAACCTACGGGCTAATCTTTTTTTGTTACATACATACATACAAGGTAATGAGGCAGTTTGAAATCGTTCGTATGAATATATGAGATATATCAATTTATGATTAGTTAAATGAAATAAATGTGTTAAATGTGTCAATAAAAGGTTTGAATAGCATAACTAAGTTCGACACTAGTGATGTGTTTAATTAAGTTGGTGTAGGCTAAAATAGTAATACTTACAATAAGAAAATAATATAAATAATCGTTTGAAAGTACAAAGTTTGTAATTCGAATAAAAGTAATTAAGTTTTTAGTTACCTTAGTTAGTTATAGTTATCAAACTTTCAATATAATATGATTTCTTAAGGCAATACTCAATCTAAAAACCTACTTAAATAATTATATTTTAATACTTCCTCCAAGCTTATAACCGAAATTATCTTTGAGCGTAAAACTACTACACAAAGTATGTCTTCAAACAAATGTAATTAAGATGGATATCAAGAATGTTACATCTGATAATTACGTTTATAGCAACGTTTAAATATAATACTCTTTAAATTTAAAAATGACAATTGGACACGGGAATCGAACTTGGGGGTGTTTGACTTAGTACGTTATGCTCTAAACGCTGAGCTAGCCAGGAGTCGTCCCGTTCTCAGGGTCAGTTTTCACTCATATTTTAAGACAAAGTCTATTATGAACATGTGAAAATTGGCAGCTACAGTTAAGATCACGAGCCATCAGATAACACAGCTATTTTCAAATCGGGAGGGTTTTATGCCTCCGATACTACAATTACAATCCATTCCTGCGACTTTTTTTGTGTTGAAAAGTTAACAACTCTTCAATAAGTAATTAATCTTCAATAACAACACCAACATGAACACTTTCCACTATTATTATTTCTACTAAGACCATGCGAGTAAAACAACCATGCCAACAGAACTACTATCTGAGAGTCCACTAGGACCGAGTTGACTCGTTCCAGTACACTCGCACCATGTTAATGCCCTTTTAAGATAGTTAAATTCATCATTGGGCATATTGGTCCAAAGTTTATTGAACAATCTCTTGTTACTAAGTCCAAAGTAACTAATGACAAGGAGGTTAAAATTGGAGTTGTTGACCTGGAGATGTTTTGCCCAACCTCTGGACCACAAGGTCCCAGGGGAAACACCTGGCTCGACGAACCACCTCTGCCCGACGATGTATTTTCACGATAGCCATATGCTGAGATTATACAAGAAATACACATTTTCTGCTTCAGTGCTTTCGTGATTATTTATAATCGTCACGTTGTACAAAACATTCATTTACTATCCCTCCCGCACGGCCACCAACAGGTCATCTCCGTGATCTAGTGGGCAAAGGCAGACGCTACGCTATTCATTCTAGTCCACTCAAATCATTTTCCATATTTTCTGCTACTTTATCTACGTTTTTGCCATACAATTACTCAAATACTCCCTCCATCGCGCTCTTATACGGTTTTAATCACAGATCATCTCACCAATTTCAGTCTGAGTGCCATAGATCTTTCCTTCCACTACTCGTTTCGTTCTTTTTACCCACTTCCAGAACAGCTTCTTATTTCTATCAAAATCATTCTGATTCTTTCTCCTTCTTTTAATCTCATTTTTTTCTTAAATCCCCTTTGCTACTTTATTGCATTCATATTTTTATTTTTTATATGTCCCACAATTTCATACATTTTGTTTCACTTTTCACAATAATTATTCTTTTGTATGCTTCTTATTGTTCTCTCACAGCTTCTCCCACTTGTTCATTCCACCATGCATCTCTTTTTAAGTTTTCCACCTCCACAGCTCCACCCACTAGGGATGGGAAACACTGCTACACCACTGGACCTGATTATTATAGCTGCTCCTTTCTTTCACAGTCCCTATATACAAAACTACTCACAACCTAACTGTTTTTAGCATCGCATCTACTGCCCGTTTGGTTTAGAATAATATGCACTAATTATGATAGTGTGTTAGGGATGGGGATTTTTAGAGGAAGTGCACCAACATTTGTGTTAAATGAGAGTGGAAAATTTTACGGAAAACCACCCTCATTGCAACCAACCGGGATAGAGCCCCAATCTCCCTGTCATCGGCAGTTCAGTCTATTGCAAGAGTAACGCCAGAGAAAAACCAATGGCTGTAGATTGCTAAACCTTGCCTTAAATCATTTGATCCCCAAGTTGGCCCCTTCAATATTCATCATTAACGTAATAATTTATTGTGAGAATACATTACATACTGTGCTTGTACTGTGGAAATAGTGTTTTGTACTACGAAAGCTTTCCTCTTATAAACTTATTTGTGACTCCTCAAACCATCTCTAAATTAGGCCTATAATAGCTAAGTAAGGCTGCACAAGACCTGATCTCAGTGCACTGACATGAACACAAAGTAACCGCTTCCTTTCCACTGTACGACTGCTCCAAGGAGCAAGGTTTCTCTGAACCTGTTCCAGCGCTGCCTGTGACAGAGAGACTAGGAGCAAGGTTACACCGGACCTGTTAGAGAGTTGCTTGGGACAGAGACGAGGAGAAAGGTTCCTCTGGATCTGTTCCAGCACTGCCTGTGACAGAGAGTAGTCAGTAGAGAGACAAGGAGTAGTGAAAAGCATTGATAAACACTTCTAATACGTAGCTTTTTTGTGCTGCCATCTACCGTAAAATATTGTAACGACGCAGTCTTGACCAAAATAAAACAGTAGAAGCTCGGAGAAAACAAATGTACATACAGTAATAGGTTTACCGTTTCAAAATGACCAGTGACAAAAAGGAACAGCTATTTTAGTCTGTCAGGAGCTAGCTGTGAATGTGACGTCAGAGGAGTAGGCTGTGATTTCACAACCCATCTCTACCACACACATCTTTCGCGGACTCAACTACAGCCTCTTCTATTCTGTTCCAATCACAAAGTAAGAGTTAAAAATATGTAAAATTTCAGGATAAAAGTGTGAGAAACTATGAAAAACTGCCGATGGAAAATTAACAGTATGAATGGAATGTCGAAATAAACGCTAGTTGTATGAACTAGCGTTTATTTCAACATTCCATTCATACTGTTGTAAAGTTAATTTTTCCATCGGCAGTTTTTCATAGTTTCTCTCACTTTTATCCTGAAATTTTACATATTTTTAACTCTTACTTTTTTTAATATTCTTGAGCTGCTTCCTCAAAAAAATTCTACCCAATTCAACTACTGAGATCACTAGGAAGTAATCTGTTCCACATTCAACTCCCCATACAGCTCTATGCTTTACTAAACTTCTCAGTCTCTCATCATACACCACAAAATCAATTATTGTTTTCGAAACGCCTTTTTGCCATAGGTATAAATGAATATCTTTGTGCTTGAACAATGCTATCAACACAAATAAATCTTTTTCTAAATTTTCATAATATATATTTAAAATCAAAGATAAATGTTTATATAACTGTATACACGTATTTTTGTTTTTTTAGATAGCTTTTTTATTTTTTTTGTAAACTATCTTCGACTCATAATAAAGAAAAATCCTGGTAATTCTTTCTAATATTATTAGCGGTCAATAGTTAAACTACTAACACGTATTTATTTTATAGGTACTGTCTTAAAAATATTTCCTAGACGATTCTGATATTTTAAACTTGGTAATTCGCATGCGCAGATATTTTATGAGGGAATAAAACATGAAACTAATAAATGATTAGCTTTAAACAAAGCTTGCTCCTACAACTATATTTATTTGTTTTTAGTCGTTGTAGTTTGCGTAGAGAATCTGAGTTTATTTTATTGTATCATTAAATTATTATAACACAATAAAGTAATATTTTACAGACAATGTTTCTGTATATAGATTTTGTTCCTTAGGTATATAACCGCGCATGCGCACTTGTGAAATATTTTACATTCACAAGAGTTTTTAGCTTTGTTTTAACACGGAAGTTAAGAAAAATTAGGCTTACAATTTTCTTTGAATCTTCTTTGTTCTTAGACCTTTTCATTTACAATTTAAATTGTATTTTAGTTCGTTCGTAGCTACAATGGCTATCTGAATGCCACTGGCAATAAGTTAAAACGCTGGGAGAGATCAAACGTTCAATTATAGTGGGGACACTATTCGGGATCACGAAAAAAAATAGGTAAACAAATCCATTTAATTTCATTCTACTTAATAGTTTGTTAACAAACCCTATTTTTGTCATTAAATCAATTAAAATCATTTGCTAATAACTTTAATATCTAAAGTTAAGATTCTTTATCTAAATACTGATTTTGCTTCGTCAGCGGACCCTGTAGTTGGTTTATTTAATTTCTGAGGTTAGGATTTAACTGTATTCTTGTGCCCAAATCTAGGTTAATTTCGTTACGGACTGTGTAGGCTGAAAACCAAATTTTATTTACACACATTCAATTTCACTGACGCAGGTCTTCTACTAGTACACAAAAACCTATTTGTAAATCATCTATGCAAAATTCAAAAGTTGGATAGTTCCATTGAACATTTGTCTAACGTTGGCACCATTTACCAGTTAGTCGATAAAGAGAGGGGATGTATCCAAATAGTCCAAGACACCCTAGTCTGATCCTTGAGTTTTAGACATTATGCATTCTTGATGATTTTACACTTCTCACGATGTTCATAGCGAAGACTGCATCAAACTATTCGAACGGCAACACACTTGGGCCCGCAGTGCTGCCTCCTACCAAATATCTTAGAAACTATGCTCTAGCAGATGAAACGCTAGTACTAAAACAATTGCCAGTCAAACACTGCAACCGACACTGCGAGAACAGCCCATGACTGGTAGCCTTCTGTATCCATGGCTACCAAGACCTCGAGAAGACTGCATCAGTAAGCTTCGCGACCATTCGGACAGATCTACTCTTAGTCACATGATTGCCAATGCAGCTATCAGGGCCACGAGCCAAGGCGACACCGCCGCCGCCGAAGTAGACTGTTCGGATACAGCCTGGGTCTTGATTTTATCTCATTGACACCATCTCTTAGCCTTTGAAATATGCCACCCTATATTCTTAGGCCCCCCCCACCCCATTTATTTTTCACAGGAAATATACCCAGAGCCTAAGTGGTGTTACCATTACTTGATTAGGACTACTCTTAAAGATTGGGATCAAATGATGAACCATCCATGCACCCATGCTTTTATAAAATTGTTCACTTCCCAATTTTAAGTGAAATAGCTGCATATTTTTTGTCTATGAATGCATACGTATTCAATGTGTATGAAAGAAATCAAAGTGTCCAGGTGTCATTTTTTTATTTACAAACTTGATGTGTATACATGCCACTTTATGATAGCCTTGGCCGTTAATGACATGTTTCGTTTCTTATCTTTTTCACTAATTAACCTGCAGTGATTGATCAGCTTTAGGAGCTTCATCCACAAATGTAATGCTTTGATCCTGTTGAGATAGGAAAGGATGGTCACTGAGACTTGTTTCTGCGGTAGGAGTGTGCAAGGTTCACTTTTTCAATTCAAATTGAAGTCAAAATGAATAATATGAGATAGTTCTCAAAGCCAAATTGAAGATAAAAAAAAAGTTTAATGTTGGATAAAAATACTCGGCTATACTTTGCAGGTAGCTATGTAAATTTATTTATTAAATATAATTTGTAAAATGATAGAGCCTATATTTTGAATGTAATTAATATATTTCCTTTTAAAATGGTAAGTTAAATTATTATGACAAAATGTAATATACAAATTTAATTCAGATATTTTGACATTAACATTCATTTGTGATTGAAATGACAGCAAAAATTAAAAAAAATAAAACATGAATGTATGTTTTAACTTTAAATAATTTTTTTGGCGAAGCTTTGTAATTGTCGAATATGGAATTTTACACTCGAAATAACGTCAAAGCAAAGTCAAAGTTTTCAGAATTTCGCACAACCTTACTCTGATGACTCTTCTTTAGTTGTTGAGTTATTAGTACATTTCATGCACAGTGAGCTTAATAGGCCTATATTTTGTTTATTAATATTAGTTATAGGGCTTAGCAATAATCAAATACCTGCTTCGGTGGCCGCATGGTCTAATACAATAGACTGCCAGTGAGTGGGAGATTGGAGCTTGAATCCTGGTCAGGTGAACTAAGGGGGGTTTTCCCTGAATGATTTTCCACTCTTCCTCCACACAAATGTGGGGACTTTTCTTCTAAACTCAACCGTCCACATCACTAACTTATTAGCTTAATTATAGAGGGTTACATATGCGGATAACCGGGAAAGGTAGTAAGATGAAGTGCTAAAAATAAGTACTAGGCAAATGAGTTGACATTAACTGGCAATATTACCAATAGGTCCTACTTGTGCCAACTTTCAACTCATGAATACACCTTTATGAGTTTTTACTTTCAGTATTTAACATAATATAAATAAACTTACAAGTGGAAATAATACATATATTCATCTTACCGTGTTAATTTAGTGCAACTTTTAAATGTGTTCATTTAAAACCAATAGGCTGTAAAAAAAATTTGGTAATTTTCAATAAATCTTGTAGGCCTATATTCATCCCAGATTTATTCACATCACAATCATCACTGTATTTATTGTAAATCAAACACATGTATTGTTAGGTGTACAATATCTTTGAATCATTAATATAGTATGGCCGATAATTTATTTTTAGTGGCCCTCAGATTTAAAAGTTACCCTCCTAGTCCTGATTTCAACTCACTAGCCTGTTGTGAGAAGACAAACCTAATTAATTTTCATTAAGAAGGTTGAACTTTTAAAGGGGAAAAGTGCAATATAACTATATAGCCTAGACACACACACGGTTATTGAGCAAACAAAGAGAGAACTTCACTGAATTAAATGTTCATTGTTCTTTTCATTTAATTTAAGGACATTTGCTGAATGATGCTAGGAATAGTTTGGGTACTGGCCTAGATAAATTGTTAGGTTTTTTTTCAGGCGTGAAGGGGCCGGTTCCCTGGATGGGGCGCGGGTAGGAAAACAAAGGTGTGCGCTGGCTCCTGCGGTGTGTCGTCGGCCGCTCTCTCATCAAGGTAAGTGATTATCAATCTCCAATCATTTAAGTTGTTTATCATAGTCGAGCTTCATTCTGTTAATCTGATTGGTAAAAGGTTAATTTTGATGTAGCCTTACAATCAATTGAAATAAACTTACACATTGATATGACCTCATTTTTGGTTTTAATTGACATGTGGGGCAACATTTTAGGAAATTAATTGAAATACTGGCACTGAAACCTAAAATGTCATGGCACACCATTAGGGGCCATCCTTAACACTCTTGACGCCATTCCCATCGAATTTACAGGCAGCCATTCTTATGAATTTCGCTGCTGAGCCCGTCACTTCTACGGGGTCTTGAATATAAAACTATATAAAATCTTTGTCCATGTTTTTTACGTGTTTGGTTAGTGCTGTGCATTCCTTGGTTTGTTAGTATCGAATTGTGGTCATATATGGCATTTCACTGCACATCTGAGTGGAGTTTTTATAACTAGAACGATCCTCCATTTCACCCTCCAAGTATTGGTAGCTCAAGTTCAGTGATTCCTATCGCAAAGAATAATACCATGCACTTCTGTTTCTTATGTTCTAGCTGTATAAACAATTGCGAGGATAAAAAAGGTTTATTTGATAATGAATTAGCGGAAATAAAAAATTTAGCTGATATATAGGTGACATTGGAGTTGAAATAGAAGATTTGGCGGAATTAATGATAAAATATAGAATCCAATGCTGTTTACAAAAGTGGACTCTAAGTTATAGTAGGCCTTTCTCGCAAACGTCAACATGAAAATATTATTTTATATTGCCTAAATTATTCTTCATTTATGAATAATATGTGTTTGAATGATAAATGATTAATTACATATAGACTATTATACTTTCTAATATATAGACTATGTATGGTACATTGTGATATTTTCTCATGGGTAGATCAATGGTAAATAAAATATAATTTTATTTACAATTTAGATAGCATTTAGAATTTGGATTATTCATTATGAAGCTATTCATTATGAGCCTCTATGCACATTTTATTGTATAGAATGACACATATTACCTCAATCTACATAACTAGCCGATTTTGTGAGTTTGTTTATTATTTGTATGAATTTTTGTTTTTTCCTTTTACTCTGTACTTTAACTCAGAAACCTAATAAGAGCACTTTACAAGATATCACACTAGCCTATTTTATAATTATTCAGAATATTATTTTATTATTATTTATTTATTATTATGATTTATTATTATCATTATCATTATCATCATCATCATCATCATCATCGTTATCGTTATCGTTGTTGTTGTTGTTGTTGTTGTTGTTGTTGTTGTTGTTGTTGTTGTTGTTGTTGTTGTAAGCACCGCGTCGTCTTACTACCCGTTCGGGTTATATGCTAATGTGCAATGGTAGGGTGATTGTGAGATGAAATGGAGGATTTACAGTTTGACATGGAATCCGAACCACGGTGGAGACCTGGCATTCCTCACATTCACAAGTTGTGATTAATACACGTCTTGTCAGAGGTGAAAGGAAGGGTTTGACAATCAGATAAATCTGTGCCGGGACCGAGGATTGAACCTCGGACCCCCAGCACAGAAGTCCGACAGCTTACCCCTAGACCGCCAGGTCACCTTATTCAGAATAAAGAAAAATGTAACTCAAACTGGTCTTTGAACTTTTAAAATCCAATGTGGGGCTGTGGAGAAATTAATTTTTTTTTAATCCCTAAAATTGGCTGGTTTTTGCAGGTAGCCTAAGTAGGTACATAATCTTGGCCCGGTACTGAAGAGTGTTAAATTACATAGGGGTTTTGGGGGGAGGTGAGTGGGTTCAGTATTTTCTTAAGTTTTCATAGAAGGGTGGGGGGCGGGTTGCTCAGGATCCATCTTACCGCACCTATGTTTTTTTTAATAATGTTTATGGCGAGACAAAATCTAAACTTTTTTTGTCAGAAAATAAATATATTTGTTGTAGAATTTCACTTATATATTAATTTTCATTTACTAAAGTGTTTGTTGCACCTATTTTTACTGCAATTAAAATTTTCTAAAATGTCATATTACTTACTTTATCAGGTATCAATCCTTATGTTTAAAGATAATAAACCGATTAAAATAATCTAATCAACAAAGTCTTGAAAATTTATTTACGATATCTTACAATCCCTTACATGGGAGGAAGGGGGAGCCTCAAAAATCATTAAAAAAAGGACGGCCCCTTATATCATGGGGTGTTTATTCTAAAATATCTGTGGAAAAACTTTTGTTTAACGTGTTTCTTTATTATCCTTTTCTCACTCTCCTACTAGGTACAGTACCATAACTCCATAAGGTGCCTAAAGATGAAAAGGTGTGGCCATTTATTTTACCATTTCTTTACACCTTTGGCAATATGACATAATTGACATTTCTGTTAAGGTATGGATTGAATCTCTGTTTCACATCCAGGAAGTTGTCTTAAGGAATGTCAAGTTTTCCACATCATTTCCTTCTTAATAATTATTATTAGGTTCTCAAATCATTGCTGTATTAAAGAATTTGTGCTGGGTGCATCCCTATCTTGAGTTAAGCTTGGTTCATATGTTTGCTTAAGAGTGACACAGCAATTCATGCACTGTATGTTGACCCATGGTGCATTGCAACACAAACTTCGAGACTCTAATATAGCCTAATTTTGGGAAAAATATCTTTCTTTTATATTATATTTTGTACAAAAAAACAAACAGGCCATAAGGATAGATCATACCTATTCCATCTCTTAGCTACCCCATTCAATGTATGTGCCATAAAGAAGATAAGTACCTAACAAGAACATAAATATGATCTAATATGTAAGTTCTTAACCTTTTTTTATCATGGTTTTACAAGCATTTATGCTTAATCTTGTATGACAACAGCTATTTGTTGGAACTCTTAAGTGTTGCATCCTCAAGCTTTTTCCAGCATCCTTTGTCTAAACTACCTTAAACAAGGATAGACACTCCACCCAGCCCTTCAGCCGTTAATTTATTTAGCTACAGCAAAATGGAAAGCCCCAATTGTGCTAATTATAATTTTTTCGGCCATGCAAGCAGCTATTAAACCCAGGATCCTTAGTCCAGATATTCTACAAGGTGCAATTTTGCAATCCTAAAATTGTTTTAAATCAACTGTAGTAAAATAGTATGCATTTATATTGAGTTATCATGAAAACACACATCCGTTTACACACACATGGTGACTTCAACATATGCTGAATATCTTTCAAGGGTGTCCTGGAATTTAATGACTTTTCTTCTTCATTTAGAAAGTTTGTCATCTAATGCCTTTATGTTCATGACAGATATTCAACAACTGATGATAGAATCATATGAAGAAAATTACAAAGGTTACTACACACGTTCAGGCGGCCTCCCTCCTGTCTGGTTGGCCTGAATAGTCAAGGCCTGCACAGGTAAATTCAGGGCTTTAAGGGGTGGTCCCTGTTTGTAAAGTTGGTCCCTAAAAGTCCTTTATTTTTTTAAATTTTATTTTTTACATTTTGGTTCCTAATTCCCCTTTTCTTAATAAAAATTACTAATTAGTAAACAAATGAAAAATATTATAAACTTTTACAAATTTGAAAAAAAAAGGGCACAGATTTATCTGATTGGCAAACCCTTCCTTCACCTCTGACAAGACGTGTATTAATCACAACTTGTGAATGTGTGGAATGCCAGGCCTCCACCGTGGTTCGGATCCCACGTTAAACTGTAGGTCCTCCATTTCATCTCACAATCACTCTACCATTACACATTAGCGTAGGTGCGTACAACCCGAACGGGTAATAAGACGCGGTGATGATGATGATGATGATGATAATAATAGTAATAAGTTGCTTAACAATTATTAGTTTGCCTTTATTACAAATTCATTTAGCATCTGAACATGTACTGTGTGAGCGTATTCATGTTTGAATATAATGAAATTTGGTGGTATTTTATTTAAATTATTGCCCCTATTGAAGTAAACTGAGGGGACGTTTAAATATAACTTGCGCTCCTCATTGTTTTAGTTCACTTTTTTAGTGAATTTAAAAGATTGCCATAAGTTGTATTGTTACTTATTGTGCAATATCTAAAATCTGTTATATTTTTGGCCACTGTTACTTTCATTAAATTAGGCCAGCGGTTCCCAACCTTTTTCGCTTGCGTGCACCTTGGCAGCTCATAAATTGTCCTCTTAATTTTTAGCAAAATATTTAATTATTACAGTAGTTATTTCTGATTTATTTGTTGCAACTGAAAATAAATGGGCTAGTAATGAGATTAAAAAAAAATCTGATAATAAGCTCATTAAAGAGGGCATATATTTTTTCATTCAAAAAGCAAAAGCTGCAATAAAAACAACACATTCAATCAATTTATTAATATCTATAAGAACTATTTTATGTTTGAAATTGAAATCATTTTCTCAAGGTCAAATAAAGAAGAAAACCCATTTTGTTGAGTTCATTTCATAGCTTTTGACTGATCTTTTGTCTTACTCAGCTGACATATGTAGCGCTTTCCACCATTATTCAAATGTTTTCGCGTACCCCCAAACGTCGTAGCACATACTTACCCCACACTAGGAACCGCTGAGTTAGGATTCTAAATAATATTTATAATAATCTATAATCTAAAAACAGTATTTTGTAAAGAATATCCCTATTTGTTACCAAGCAAAAGTTTATTGAAATAAAATAAAAATGTAAGCCATTTCCCATCCAGGAGTTTATCTAAAATGTTTAATACTATAGGACCAGCTTATATTTAATAATAATCATAGAAATTAACAAAAATCCAACAAATTGTAATTTTTGTTGTAAGACCTTATGAAAATAAGGACTTAATTGTAAGCCATACACATACCTGAAATTTACAAAGCAAACTCATATTTATGGCTAGTCAAATCAAAGAATTATAGTCATAATAATAAAATAACAATTGGCTTACAAGACCACTTTTGTCTTTTGTTATGTTTTAAATAGTTTTTTCTTAACTATGTTTATATTAGCTGTACTAAATGATAACAGCTCAGAATTAATTTTCCCAGACATGATCTTAAGGCAACTAATTAAAACTGTAGAAAATAATATTGGTTGCCTGTATGTGGATGTAAATAGTTGTTTCATTTCACCCACACAGGGTTGGTCTGATCAGGCCTGAGCATGTGTGGGACTTTTAAAAACAATAACATACCTAAACATCAGAATGTTGGCTACTACTTTGTAGATATTTTCTTGTAGCTTTTTTAAAATTATACCTTGATCTTGTAGGCCTGTATATTTTATAGAAGTTATTATTTTTTTGCTTTTTTTCAGTTGGGAAATGTGGGAACACTTTCATGTGCATGATCATTATACATTTTGAACATAAAGTCATAAAATTCCTCTTAAAATATAGCCTATGTCTTAACTCTAGTTCATATGTTTCAAGTTTTTATTAAAAGTATTAATGTTCCTGTTGAGAGGGTGTGGTGGATGCAAGCACCACATTTGATCAACCTTGTGTTCATCACTGTCATGTTGTCACTTTTAGTTGGATATAAGCAAAGGCTTGCTTGTCCATATATCCTCAAACAAATCAATGTGCAACCAAATAGTTGACAAAATAAAGTTGCCAGTTGTTGCCTAGCATCAAAAAATTGAACTCTGCTAATGTGAGGTATGTTCTATGACAGAAAACCATGTCTACATAGAAGCACTAGATAGATATTAGTGACGTAGCTCCTCCTACCCTTAGTCCTCACTCTACTTTCCTCCACCTAAGTGAGAAACCATTTAGGAAAGCGCATCGCATCGGCACTACACACAGCTAGTATCTATATCCCCACGTCTTCAACACCGATAACCTAGACTGGGTGGGTTTGGCATTTACTCCGGGTGCCCACATGTGTGGGTATCAAAGGTTAATAATTCCGGCCGTAGGTTGATTGGGCACCTTGAAGTAAGATTTTCCTACTGCTAACTTGCAGTAAGATTTCCCTCCCGAGGTGGATTGGGCACTGCTACCTTGAGGTACACTTTCCCTTCAGAGGTAGATTGGGTACTGCTACCTTGAGGTACACTCTCCCTTCAGAGGTAGATTGGGCACTGCTACTTTGAGGTACACTCTCCCTCCCGTTGTAGATTGGGTACTGCTACCTTGAGGTACACTCTCCCTTCAGAGGTAGATTGAACTCAATTAATTTTGTTCCATGGATATGTTTGTTGAAAATGACCTACGGTGAGATTAAAGTTATATTTCTCTAGGTTTTTTTTCCTTCATGGTCCGTTTGCTAGAAGACACAGCAACGCCTTTCCAAGTTCCTATAAACCTTCTACCGTTACATCCGGTATGTCCCCTCGAGAAGACAAGATCTTGTCATCACTTCCTGTCGTCTTGACGCCACTATTTCCGGGTTCATCCTTTCATTGTTTGTGGTCACAACTCTGTTGAATGAAGAGAACACAAGTTGTTATCCGGGAAAATCTGCACAATGACGAGTGATTTTATTCTATAACTGATCAACTCTTTAGGATTCAGGTAGAAGAAGATAAAAAAGTGACATAAGATCTACTTTTATGTATTCATACTTGAAGTCATGTGTTCTGCAGCTGACCCTCTTCGATGGCCACGTGATCTAATGCGCTACTCTCGTGTTGGGCTAGACTGCAGAAGACGGGGAGTTCAGGGCTCGATCTCAGTCGGGTGTACTTAGGGAGGTTTTTCCTAGATGGTTTTCCACTCTCCATCCACGCAAATGCATGTACACTTCCTCTAAATTAAGCCTTCCTAAATCCTAACCCATTAGTGTAATCAGTACAGGCGTACAACTTGAACAGGTAGTAAGACGCGGTGCTAAAAACAACTATCTACTGGGTGTACTGAAAATTGAGTCCAAAAATAGCACTAGAGGGCAAAAAACATTATAACGATAAATTTAAGTATAGGAAGCAGCACTGCGAGATCAGTCTTGGCTAGAATCTATCGGTCAAGTGGGGCGCAGCCATTCAAACACACGGAGACTTGGATGACAACGTGCAGTATATCTAAGCGCAGGCTTGTCCGGCCCGTGGGTCACTAGCGGCTCCCGAGTACGTTCTGTGCGGAAATAAAACAACAAATTAGGCTCTTGAAGCTGACGTAAATGCTCGCTAACTTCCATGTAGTTTTCATAATCATAATCTATGCATGGATGAATGTAAGGGTGTGTGTATATACATGTGTTTACTATATTTGGACATCAGGTATTATACATCTCAAATATGGTCCCCGCCCAATTCTCCAAGAACTTATGCGGCCCTCATTCGGGAAAAGGTTGGAAATGCCTGATGTACGGCGATGTAGGGACGAATACCACTCTTCACTCAGGATAAGATGCATGTCGCGGTACCTACTCTGCTAAACCGTAAATCTCTCTCACAATGCTACGAGTGTATCACTCAAGGTGGGGATATAGGGAACGCAAGAAAAGGCCAGTGCTTTTGCAATTTTTATAGCAAAACATTTTTCTGGTCAAAATAAATCAAATATTGCTTCTATACAAACATAAAGTATAATTAACTTCACATGCCACATGGTGATATCAACATGTGTTGAATATCTGCCATGAGCATAGCGGCATTATCAAACAACCTTTTTAAATGAAGAGAAACTTTTTTCGTAAATTTAAGGACACCCTTGACAGATATTCAACAACTATTGAGGTCATCATGTGAAGAAAATTTAACTCCATGGTTGTTTAGAAACAATATTTGATTTATTTTGATCAAAATATTTTTTTTTTCTCTAAAAAGTGCAGAAACACTGACACTTTCTCGCGTTCTCTGCATCCCCAACTTAAATGATCCCTCACACCATGATCACAGAAGCTACCAGTCTGGCGATCTTTGATCTGCCTGTTACGTATGTGTTTTCATTGGTTGATGGTAGATGTGCTTTGTCTACCTCTTGCGGGGTCGGTTCCTAGAACGTGGTGCATGGGTTCACCAGATGCCCGCTGCCTGCCTTCGGGTATGGCTGAGGATTACTTGATGTAGGTATACATGAAACTAGATCTCTACACTGATTTTGATAGGAAGTCATGTGTGGAATGCCAGGCCTCCACCGTGGTTCGGATTCCACGGGGAACTGTAGGTCCTCCATTTCATCTCACAATCACCCTACCATTACACATTAGCGTAAGTGCGTACAACCCGAACGGGTAGATAAGACGCGGTGTTAATAATAATAATAATAGTAATAATAATAAGTCCGTTGTGAAAGGTATTTTTTTCCTAGCACAATCCTATCAGAAGTAGGAGTCTGGTAGGGAAATGGACCTTTCAGAATGGAATTCTTACAAAAATCAGTTTATAGTAACTTTTTTCTAGAAGTAAGATTAGTCCATTCTTAAGAAGATTGGTGTGTAGCTATATCCACTAGTTTATAAATACACATCTCGTTGTAGTGTTAAAGTTAGAGTTTATTAACTTTGTCGTCACACAGCAGAGGACAAATAGGAGCGGTTGTGGTGAGGGAAAGTAAAAACCGCAAAGCATTTCCTTGGCTGGCCGATAGATTCAACCATAACTTGGACCGATACCTCTTTTATTTGATTAGATCCAGAGAGATAAAGTGACCATTTTCAGGGACAGACACTCTTAAATCACTGAGGGGAGCCTGGGAAAGTACATTAATTGCCATTTAATGGTTCTAAGGCGTCACTCACGAGATAGACGGGAAGAACAGGGCTCGAATCCCTGTCGGGTGTACTGAGGGTGGTTTTTCCTAAATCGTTTTCCACTCTCCCCCACGCAAATGCGGATACATTGCCTCTAATTCAATCTCCCTCATCCCTAACACAGCGTAATCTGTATAAATGCGGATAACCAGGCCCGCCGGGTGCTCAAACCGGACTGACACCTGGGTCAAAGCGCCACGGAGTGGAAAAAAAATGCTGGGGCTTTGATTTCCAAGCCAAAGGGGGACCTAGGAACCCTTCCATGGCAAATTTTTGAATATTGGGGGGCTATAGAAGCCATTTAGAATGGTCTTTGCCAGGATTTAAAGAAATAAATGATTTATCACTATTTGGAGTAAACTTTCCCTGGAATTTCTTTTGAAAATTGAATACCTTAAGAAGCCATTTGGAATTTGATACAAGGCTATTTTTCTGCATAATATTCGATAATATCAGAGGGGAATGAAATAAATCTAGAGAGGAGCAAATATCTTCTTTTTGTAGGAGGGCGAGCTTATTTCAGCCTGAAGGAGGGAGTACACTAATTATTTACAAGGGTAAAAACGCCCCCCTACCCGACTTTGGTTTGCAATTTTTTTTAAAAACTTGTTGGTCAATTTTACAAATCAAAAGTAATGTACTCAAATTAATCCGTAACTGAACACTGAAATGTTACACGCATGATGGACTTACATTTAAATGGAACTTGATTCACTACCCTTCTCTCTTCACGTGCCAAATATACTTTCAGCACATAAATAATAGACTCCGTTATACTTTCAAACACTTTGAGACGAACGACAAGACTGAACCGAATCAATTATATCATTCTGACAAATATCAGTAAGTTATACACACCTTGTTATGTTTTAAATGTCCGTGTTATTGAACCGTCATATAATATAAAAATAACTAGTTTGTATATAAAGAAAGATATATAGAGAGAGAGAGCGAAAATTTAAGGAAAACATTCAGAATAAGAAGTTTTTATCAACTTAATTGATTAAAACATTTTGTTTAATTAATAAAAATTCAAAATTGCATTAATTAAGGACTCTCCCCGAAAATCTTAGACGAATGTTCATTTGTATCTAGAATGATTACACACAGGTTTCAAATCATTGTAATTGCGGGAATGTCCGTGTGGAGGGGACCACAATTCACATTATTTAAATTAGTTAAAAATCACACCTGGGCATGGAAATCGAGCCCGGTAACTTTGGCTTGGTACGCCAATGCTCTACCATTGAGCTAGCGAGGATTCGTCCACGGGGTAGAGCATTGGCGCACTAAGCCAAAGGTCCTGGGGTTCGATTTCATTGTCAAGATGTCATTTCTCGTCTAATTTAAATTATTTAATCTGAATTTAGGATAAGTCTTGTGCTGATACAATCAGTTGGTTCAGAAAATGCACGTTAAATACCTCGAATAAATGGTAAAAAAAAAAGTAAGACGTTGCGATTTAAAGGAAAAGGCCTTTTTTTCAGCTCGTAACTTGAGAAGGATATGAAGGTAGAAAGAAGGATGCAATGAACTGAACTGTGGGGGATGTAGAACACTGTCAATCAACGACAAAGGATCTGTTTTAACTCCTTCCTACTAATTATTTACACTACGTTTACTTTGAGACGTAGATTACATCATGGCCCAATCTTAAAATGGAGGTAAGCCACCGCTTGTACAAGTAATTGTACATAATTAGCAGAGCTTAGAATACAGTTAATAATAATAATAATAATAATAATAATAATAATAATAGTTACGTATATAGTCGCTTAAATTTTTAAAAAAATGTCACCTGGACTCGAGAATCGAAACCGGAACATTTGTCTTAACGCGGCAATGCTTTCCTGTTATTCTTCAGTCAACGATTTGAAGGTTGGTTTGATGTGAGTGCTATCCATCCGGAGCTAGGAAAGCAACATCTAGGAGAAATACCATGTACTAGGTGAGTTCATGAAGTGTGATGGTTCTCGGTTGTTTTACACGCTGAATTTCTGTGAGCGAGCGCGCAAGGGTCCTACCAAGGTATTTCCACGTACCATCCAGGGTTATTTTACATGCCACAATAGACATGGCACCGACGGCATTACTTCCACTCATCAGGAAGTTGTGCTACGGATTTTTATCGCTCAAGAAAAATCCATCGACCTTGGCTGGGTTTGAACTCACGAATATTGGGACCTGAGGCGAGCACGTTACCCCAATACCCCCGAAGTACATTGTCATTTTGTACAAACGGCAGCACAAAGACGATCCTGAATCGCCGGCGGCTGTGATATAAATGATAGCTCATAGTAGCCGATGATTTCCACACGTCCATCACAGTCTCTGCCTTAAAACTATTAATGAAAGCAATTGGCCGGGTTTGAGTCCCGTGTCCATTTATCATTTTTCAAACCTACGAATATCATCTTATAAGCTACACCATAGTTGAACCCGTTAAGGTAAGATTGCCACCTTTCAGAATAAACGAGGGGGACATTGTTTCATACTAATACTTTACTGGTCGATATGTCAAACATCTTACCCGTTGGTAGCGCGTCTGTCTTTTAATATAAGTTTCCAGGGTTCGATTCCAGACAAGAGCAAATATGTTACAAACAGTCGAATTAGGAATGTATTTGATATTTTGATTCACTTTCCGTTATTTCGATAGCGAAGCCAATTTGCTTTAGTCGGCGATTGTATGGACGTTATTGTGACAGTATTCCAGGTGTCATAAATACTGTAAGGGATTAAAGTCTCTAATAAAAGGTGCGTTTTTTTTTTGCATGGCTACGACTTTGGTTTAATCTCAGATGACTCACACTTATAAGAACGTTAGTCATTAGTGCCTTGTATTTTGCACCTGTTTCATTGTTTAGTCTATGCAGTGTATGCAACTTGAGACAGCAATTGTAAATATTGATCGATTAACTGGTAAAGCTTTTTGCGCGTGATCGGGACTTCTTTTTTTAGGTGTGAAAAATAGATTCCTATTTATAGAAGCGAAAGGGCGAGAATGGACTTGGCCATTAGTATTAGCCAACTGCTACGGCGGGATTCAGGTAGGAAGAGCCCTCCCTCTTACACACATCATATTTTTTGTGGTCAAAATTAGCTACATTTTACTCTTTTATTAGTGTTATTTCATAGGTATTGATCAAAAAGATCACATTACTTGACGTATGTATACCTGAAAATAAATCTTTACACAGGGTGTTCAGCGTCTTGGAAAACAGGAGAAAGTCTTGGATAGGTCAGGGAATTTTATCAAATTTCTGGAATTTTCACAAATTCGCTAAAAAAAAAGGGGGGGATCTGAATTGTATTCATTCTGAATGGTATCCATTCAGACATTTCTTAAACAAGCACCACAAATAAAAGGTCTGATTTGTATCCATTCTCATAATATCCACAAAATCCTGAATGGTATCCATTCAGACAGTTTTCAAATAAACTACTTTAACAAAAATCCTGATTTGTATCCACTGTAATTATTTGCATTATATCCACAAAATCCTGAATGGTCTCGATTCAGATATTTTCTTAAACAAGCACCACAAAAAAGTCTGATTTGTATCCATTCTCATAATATCAACAAAATCCTAAACTGTATCCATTCTGAATGGTCTCCATTCAAACATTTTCTTAAACAAGCACCACAAATAAAAAGTCTGATTTGTATCCATTCTCATAATATCCACAAAATCCTGAATTGTATCTATTTAATTGAGGTACCACTTGTCTGATAGATGGCAGCAGCTGACACTCTCCTTACCTCATTCCGCGCTTACTAGACAGCAGCACTCTCACTATGATAATATATCAAACAAGATAAATACTTATTCGTGTTTCTTTTAAAATAATAATATAAGAGTACTTTACAAATGATTGATTTTTAAAAATAATTATGATATAATTTAAAATTGGTATACGGGGAAGCATTTCTTAAAATAAATTAATATTTTAAATAGTTTGAAAAATTTAATATTTTTGGATCCCGAAATTTCATGTAAAATGTGTTGACGCCTGAAAGGTTGAGTTTTGTTCGGGTGGATTCGTTTATAATATTAAAAATTAAAACTATTGGTTATTAAATACTTTGGTGCCATGTTGTGACATTCTTTGAATATTCATGTTATAAATAATAACGTTCTTCTGTGATTGATGAGAATCTTAAACAAGCACCACAAATAAAAAGTCTGATTTGTATCCATTCTCATAATATCCACAAAATCCTGAATTGTATCTATTTAATTGAGGTACCACTTGTCTGATAGATGGCAGCAGCTGACACTCTCCTTACCTCATTCCGCGCTTACTAGACAGCAGCACTCTCACTATGATAATATATCAAACAAGATAAATACTTATTCGTGTTTCTTTTAAAATAATAATATAAGAGTACTTTACAAATGATTGATTTTTAAAAATAATTATGATATAATTTAAAATTGGTATACGGGGAAGCATTTCTTAAAATAAATTAATATTTTAAATAGTTTGAAAAATTTAATATTTTTGGATCCCGAAATTTCATGTAAAATGTGTTGACGCCTGAAAGGTTGAGTTTTGTTCGGGTGGATTCGTTTATAATATTAAAAATTAAAACTATTGGTTATTAAATACTTTGGTGCCATGTTGTGACATTCTTTGAATATTCATGTTATAAATAATAACGTTCTTCTGTGATTGATGAGAGTTTTGTTGATTTGTTTGGATTATATATAATTTATTTTACAATATTAATTTTGTTATCATTGGGGATTTGTTTTGTTTATATAAGTAGAGATGGCAAAAAAATATAAAACTTGTCATATGATGACAAAGAAATACAAGGAATCCTGCTCTCTGTATATACCTACTATTATAGAAATAAACACAAGTCCTTAACTTATATTCTTACTGGTACATAATCACTTTTAACCATGGTCTCAAGAATTCCCTTCAAATCACAAGATGAATTGCACTATTTAACAGTAAAAGCAAAGAGTTTTATTTTTAAACACTGACCTTCTCGTTTCACTTAAGCTGGATAAATTATTAGGCATTTCTACTTATAGTAGGCCTATTGGGGATAAATTCACATTGTCTGGACATATTATAGCTGTTGCGGAGAGTGGTAAATATAAACACATTTTGGGGGTTTTTCAATCAAACTTAACACAACTAGCACATAAAATGTAGGCCTTTGTTCCAGTTTCAGCCATGCCTTGTGTGAGATATAACCTACTTTAATCTTTGCTTAGAGTGGGTGATAGCTTTGCGTGTGAAAAAGTTTAATAAAATGGCGTCGGTAGAGTAGTTACTACTGTAAATTTGTCATAAACTCATAACATAATATCTAAGTACAGGGTTGCCAACAAGATGATACTAGGGCTATTTATATAAAAATATAAATTAAAAAATATACATCTTTGTGTATAAAACAAGCACCTTATACACAAATGTATTATATAATGTTTATAAAAATAAGTCTAATAATTTAAAATCCATGTTTAGATTTTAAAGTAATAAGACAATAAGTAAAAAAATATCTTTTTTATATCAACATATTGATAGTGCTGCTCTCTAATAAGCACGGAATGAGGTAAGGAGAGTCTTTGCTGCTGCCATCTATCATACAAGTGGCACCACATTTAAATGGATATAAATCAGAACGGTTACAAATCAGGATTTTTGTTAAAGTCGTTTATTTGAAAACTGTCAGAATGGAAACCATTCAGAATGGATACAATTCCGGATTTTGTGGATATTATGAGAATGGATACAAATCATACTTTTTATTTGTGGTGCTTGTTTAAGAAATGTCAGAATGGATACTGGAGCAGTGGTCTTGGGGTAAAATGCTCGCCTCAGGACCCGATGATCGTGGGATCGACGGAGTTTTCCTGAGCGATAAAAATCCGTAACATAACTTCCTTCGGAGGGGAAGTAAAGCCGTCGGTCTCAAGTAGATTGTGCCATGTAATTTACCATGCAAGGTATGTAAAAACACCTTTCTCAGCAAAACAGGTACACCCTTTAGTTCTCGCTCATAGCTCGGGTCAGAAAGTGCACGTTAAATACTTAGTAAAATTACTCTCTTCTTCAATATAAGCTGCCTGGAAAAATGAGAATTCCTCCTGGCAAATCTGGAAAACACAGGAAATTTGGTATTAAGAAAATAGTGGCAACCTTGTAAAACTCATAGTTAGTCTTCAACATCAAATTAGGCCTACAGTCGATTTTGCGACGCCAGCCGTCCCGCTGATGCAACTACAGTAGGATGACAATATTTATTTAGGTTTTTTTCCTCCTCGTTTCTTATGTTTGCCTCGCTTTTTTCCTTTCCTGTCAATAAACCGAGGGATTTGTTTGATTACTTGCCTTTTACTTTAATCGATTGATCCGGTTAAGAGGGTATGAGGGCGAGGCTATCTCTCTATAGGCCTACTATCTTGATCCTTCAAGGGAATATCTTATAAGTTAGTTAATGTTAGCGGTAGTTTTATTTATTTATTACTATCACCGCGTCTTACTACTTGTTCAGTTTATAACCATATATGATAATTACTCTGTAGGGATGAGGTAGGAAGCATCTACATACATTTAGGGAAAACCATCCTCATTATACCCGACCGGGATTCGAGGACTGATCTCCCCGTCATCAGCAGGCCTATCTAACACTAGAGTGACGCCTTAGACCATTCGGCCGTTGAGGCCAGTATCAAGAGTAGTTAACTTGCACTTTCTGAACCGACTGATTATATCAGCACCCAAGAATTTCTATGAGCGAGAACGAAAGGACCTACCAATTTGGCCGGGAAAGGTATTTTCACTTACCTCCCAGTTTTTTTTACATGCCACAATCTACATGGGACCGACGGCTTTACTTTCCCTTCGAAGGAAGTTGTGCTACGGGTTTTTATCGCTCAAGAAAAATCCGTTGACCCCGGCTGGGTTTGAACCCACGAACATCGAGTCCTGAGGTGAGCACTTTATCCCAAGA